>WOVY01002291.1:0-184886 GCA_013436015.1 Rhipicephalus annulatus | reverse complement strand
GACATACTTGATGCTTTAGATAATGAGTTTCCAAATTTGTATTGTCTTTCGGAATTACATGACGGCTCTGTTCATAGCTTATGGTGCTTTTTTTAAAAAACTTGTTCACAAACTGTATCGACAATTTTGTGCCCAAAAGCGAAAATATGTGTGTGAAACGAATCCGTGGATGACAAGAAACCTTGTGCGTCCTTGGGCGAAAATTAAAAAAGTGAGAAAGCAGCATACGTACGACCATCAAAAGCAAACTCTGATAAGCTAACCAACCTGCGCCGACAGCTTAAAAACGGCATATTAAAAGCTAAAGATCACTATCAAAATGTTTCACTGAAAAACTTTCTTGAGTCATCCCCGGATAAGTTCTGGAGATATCTATCGCCAAAGAAGACCCACGTGTCTGATATTTGTGTTGATGGTATCATGTTGACTGACAAACTCAGAATTGCAAATGCACTGAACGAGTACTTCTGCTCCGTGTTCACGAGTGATGATGGCAAGATACCACGCATATCTGTTCTAGACGCTACTCCGCCCATAAGCTCCCTCGACATAAACGAAGCGGGAGTACTGTCCTTGCTTCTTGGCATTGACGTGAAAAAATCGCCAGGCGTCGATGAAATACCTAATGCTTTCCTCCGGAGATATGCGGAATGGTGCGCCAAATATCTGTGCATTATTTTCAACAAATCACTTTCACGTGCAGAAATACCACACGACTGGAAGCATGCAAAGATTATTCCCATCCCTAAATCAGAAGACCGCTCACTGCTGTCCTCCTACCGCCCTATCTCTCTTCTTTGTACCTCATCGAAACTGATGGAGCACATTATATTTAAGCACATTCAGTCTTCATTGAAAATAATGGCCTCTGCGACACACGTCAACACGGCTTCCGTCGCGGAATGTCAACCGTAACGCAACTACTGGAAACCGTACATGAAATTGCGGCAAGCACTGGACAGCCAAGGTCAAATTGACATAATATTTTTGGATTTTGAAAAGGCCTTTGACCGTGTATCCCATCAAAAGTTGCTATTAAAACTAAAACCCATTCTCAAAAACGACCAGCTACTTCAATGGATAGAGGCGTATCTGACAAACAGGCGACAAACAGTCGTTGTCGACGACGCAAAGTCGGACTCATCTGATGTGCGGTCTGGAATACCACAGGGATCAGTCTTGGGTCCCCTGTTTTTTCTACTGTTCATTAATGACATAGTGCAACACATACCAGTTAAAATTCGGTTGTTTGCAGACGACTGCATACTCTACAATGAAATCCACAGCGAGGCAGATCAGGCTATCCTAAATTCATCTTTATCAGTTATAGCTACTTGGTGCTTAGAATGGCAAATGAGCATTAACCTCAGAAAAACAGTATCGATGACCATAACACGCAAACAGAAGTCGTTACCTTTTTGTGTACAGCATTAATGGCCATAACTTATCGTCTGTCACGCAATATAAATACCTCGGTTTAGTGATCACGTCGGACCTTAGGTGGAGTAACCATGTAGCTCACATTAAAAAAAAGGCCATGAAGAAACTTGGATACCTGAGAAGAACCTTGGCTAAATCTACGAGCAATATAAAATTGTTGGCCTACAAGACATTCATAAGACCATTACTAGAATACGCTACTCCTGTCTGGGGCCCCTACACCCAATCAAACGTAAGCGAAATCGAAAACATACAGCGGAAAGCAGTCAGATTTATCTTTAATTCTTACCGTCGTCATACATCCGTCAGTGCTCTTTTACAGGACGCGAACCTCGAAAACTCTAGAGGTACGACGCTATCGAGACAGGCTCAAGATGTTATACCTGATTCATCGACAACATGTCAAAATAGATAGGGAATTGTATATTAAACCGTGTAGTAGGCGCCCAACCCGTTCATCTCATTCGTTCAAGTTAATCGAATACTCGTGCCGAACCAACATGTTCAAAAATCGTTCTTCCCTCGTACAATCCATGAATGGAACGCATTGCCTGAAAATGTATTACAGAGCCCAACCATGTCGTCGTTTATGCACGCTCTCGCTCATCTATGACCGAGATGTTTCCTGTAGCGTCTGTCGCTTTCCAGATGGCGTGCGACATTGAAACAAAAGTCATTACACCCTTCTTATCGTTGTCGAGCAGACTACTGCGTGAACATGCGCTCTTTTGCACATTCTTCTCTTTTTTTCCCCTTGTAGTTATTTTATTTGTCCTAAACTGAAACATTTTTTCACCCTGTGGTCCATGTATTTTTCTTACCAGTATTTTCAACTGTATTATCGTGTGTGTTTTACTGGAACCTGTTGTTTCTTGTTTCACATACTGAAAAGATTGTTCAACACTGTTTTTAGTTTTATTCCACAGATTTGTTTGGAACCGTTCTCACAGATTGTTCAACATTTTATTTTGTGTACAATCCACTCCTGCCTATGGCTTGTAAAGCAAGTTGGCAGTATTAAATAAATAAATAAATAATATAAATAAATATTGAAAACTAAATAACATTGTATAAATTTTCAAATCCAGAAATAAAAGAGAGATCCTTTAAACTTTCGATCTATTTCACTTACGTCAGTTTTATGTAAAATATTTGAGCACATCATCTTCACAGATCTTGTCCATTATCTAGGGGATAACAGCTTCTTCTAGACCTCACAACATGGCTTCCGAAAATTATTCTCGTGTGAGACCGAACTAATCACTTTCACAAACAACTTGCATGTATATTTTGACTCTGGTTTCATTGTAGATTAAATTGTTTTAGATTTTGCCGAAGCTTTCAATAAGTTACTCATTCATTACTGCTATAAGAACTAAATGCTATTAATATTGACCCTCAAGTGCTCGCTTAGATTTGATAATTTCTTTCCTGCTCCATGCAGTGCTATACAGCCAATGGTTTTGACTCTTCATAGGAACAAGTTGATTGCGGCGTACCCCAAGGAACGATCCTTGGCCCCTTGCAATTTTTATTTATATAAATGACTTACCTACTAACGTTTCTTCCCAAGCTTGTTTATTTGTAGACTACTGTATCATTTACCAAAAAAATAACCAGTGATTCAGATGTGAGATCATTACAAAACGATCTAGATAAAGTCACAGTGGTGCCACACGTGACACATGCATGTAGCTAAATGTTGCTATGTTACCTCTCCTTCCTACTCTCTTGACAATACTCCATTGGAATCCACAGCATTTTAGCGCTACTTTGGTGTTCATTGGTGTTCATATATGCATGTGGTAACCTCTCATGGAAACATCACGTTCACTACATAATAGATAAAGCGAATAAAACTTAAGTTACCTAAAGAGAAACTTCTATCTTGCCCCACTGTCACCGAAACTATTGCTTTACACTACCAACATCTGTCCTTAGCTAGAATACGCCTGATCTGTCTGAGACCCGCATAGCTCTACATTAACACAAAGCATTGGGGCAGTGCAAAATCGATGTGCTTGCTCTGTTCGCTTTATTGCACCAAATTATAATCGCAATGCTAGTGTCACAAACATTAAAGCTACTGTTAATCTTCTTTCCTTAGCAACCGTAGAAAGCTATTTTGCATTTTTTTCTTTTTCACAAATGTACTACCATAATTCTACACTTAATTCCTTGTTCATACACCCAGCTCCATTCGCTCACACGGCCTTGATATTCATAATAAAATTAACATGTCATATTTATCAACTGCTGCAGGCCCTAACTCATTGCAATATATATTGCAATGAGTTATATATATATATATATAAGATATATATATATATATATATATATATATAGATATATATATATCTATATATATATATATATGTTATAAACGTCGAAAATAGTGCAGTATAGGAAACAAAACAATAAAATATTTATTTAATCCTAACAGTTTCGGCTGGTGGACCAGCCTTCTTCGGAGGATGTAAGTGAAATGATACAAGTTCCCGTAGCAGAGGGTCACCCTCACAGCTTAAAGACCCTTTTTTTTTTGAGGGTCTTTAAACTGTGAGGGTGACCCTCTGCTACGGGAACTTGTATCATTTCACTTACATCCTCCGAAGAAGGCTGGTCCACCAGCCGAAACTGTTAGGATTAAATAAATATTTATTGTTTTGTTTCCTATACTGCACTATCTTCAAAGTTTATAACTTTTATTACGGTAGCCGTAAGAAACTCTGATCATCTATTTCATCTATATATATATAATATATATATATATATATATATATATATATATATA
This sequence comes from Rhipicephalus annulatus, assembly GCA_013436015.1. Classification (NCBI taxonomy): domain Eukaryota; kingdom Metazoa; phylum Arthropoda; class Arachnida; order Ixodida; family Ixodidae; genus Rhipicephalus; species Rhipicephalus annulatus. The sequence continues at coordinate 180,652 of WOVY01002291.1, read as the reverse complement.
TATATATATTGCAAACAATTTTATCTTTTCTCTCTATTTCTTTCCTTCGCTTTCTTTGATTGTGTCGCTTTTCCTCTTTCTTTTTCTTTCTTGATCTGTCCTTTTTTCTCTTTAGTTAACTATTTCTTTCTCTTCGATTCTTTTTCTCTCTCTTTCTTTTTATCTTTACTCGATTTATTGCCCATCAAGGTTATTGCATCACACAAGGGAAAAATGATCGCACGAGCTGTGTTCACAAGCAGTAGATTAAGACGAGGACGGAGGGAGCGCAGGCCTGTGCATTAGGACGATAATATCTGTTCAACGTCTCCTCGTCGTCAAATCTGTCGGTGCAGCTACCGCTGTTTCCGATAGCACTTGTGTCTTTGCATCAGGTTACCTGCAGGGATGTCATTCCTGCGAACGACAAGCACACGACTGTGTTAACCGTTTCAAAAAATAACAAAATTATTGTCGTTTTTGCACACACTGGCAGGGACTATGGCTGCGCGACCACTTGGGCAGCGATACACCACGAGTGGGTTAGGCTAATCAAGACAAAGAAAACAAAAAAATACGACGCTCAGGCCTTCGGTATGCTCTCTATGGACAAGCATTAGAAACACCAAGGGGTGGTGTACAGGGTGTCCCACATAACTTGAGCCAAGTAATTAAAAAATGAAAAACACTTCAGTGGAGAATTGAACCAAGCGCGCACTACTCGCTCTAGCTTGTAGGTACTCATGCTATTTTTTATTTCTTCCCATAGAAATTATTAATAATTCTTAATTACTTATTTCTTGGTATGGGCTGGAAACCCAAAATATGAACACTGAGATGTACAGCATTTTTAAGAAACCACCAACAAAATTGTTTCCTGTGCGATACGTCTAGCGCTGTTACTTTTTCCGCGTAGTAAAGAGAGCCTATAGCAGCACTATAGCAGTGCGCTTGCGGTCCGTCACACGGCTTCTTTTCACGTTTTGCGGGCTTTCCTTACAACGTGAAAAAAAATTACAGCGAGAGACGTATCGTACAGGAAACAATTTAGTCGGTGGTTTCTGAAAGTGCTCTACATCTCAGTGTTCATACTTTGGGTTTCCAAGCCATAACTTGAAAATAGGTAAGTAAGAATTATTAATTAGTAAGTATGCGTAGAAATAAAAATAGCCTTAGTACCTACAGGCTAGTGCGAGTAGTATGCATTTGGTTCAGTTCGCCTCCTAAGTGCCTTTCACATTCAAATTCTTGGCTCAAATTCCATGGGCCACCCTGTCTAGTAAGTACGGCTGCAGTAGATCAGTGCTAGAACCCGACAAGGCTTACCGACCGGACCCCTTGGCCCATGCGGAACAAAAAAAAAACAAATGAACATGATAACACGTAGTCCCTTCTGTACCGCTGCCCCTTCCCCTTCAACTCGTGCCACCCGAGCAGGCGCGAATGGCTCGTTGACGCTTTCTGGCGAGCTAACGAAACAACCTCCATACGGGCCCCACTGGAGCGCGCTAAATATAACGGCCTCTATTTTCTTGCGCTTCATTTAAAAGGTCTGTCACCGGTGCGGAACTGACGGCGTTGTGACGGCCCCAGGCGCCGTTATCTCCTTCAGAACAGCCAAAGTTTCGAGCGACTGCTAACCGACATAATCTGTGAAAACGGACCTCCCCAAGGTGCCGGCCCAAGACAGACACATAGACGTCCACCAACGGGCAATAGAAAAACGTGAGCAAGAAAAAAAAATTGCCACAGGCAAGACAAAGCGAGCGGGAGAGTAAGTAACCTGCAAGCTTGTCGCGAAACAAGAAGTGCGCTCCCTTCATGCTCGCGACGGCCGCCGGCTTCTTTTTGGGTCTGTATCGCTTCCGCCATGTGGCGCGGCTCCCCTGAAAATTTAGCGGAGAAAATACTCAAAACCTGGGGTGACGTCTTACAAATTAACACTTTTAATCCTCTTTGTCAGCGGCTCATTAAAATCACTCAAGCAACGAGGGCTGTCCTCTTTGGGAAATTTTCGTCGGCCCTGACGCCACCCCACTGCGGGGTGCTTCCCGATCCCCCCCCCCCTCCCTTTTCTCCGTCGTCCGCAAGCACATACACACACTTATTTTAATTCTTTCTTTTCTGTGTTTATGCATCTTCTGAGCTCGCACACATTTTTACAGCGCTGTCGAAAGGAGGAATGAACGCTTGCGTTTTTTTTCTTTGGTTTTGTAAGTGCACTTACTTCCTGTTGGAACCAATGTTGTTGTCTTCTTGAGCCTTTCCCGTGTTCTCCACACAACACTTGCATCGTTGTGTCGCGACGTCAGTTTAGAGTTTCGCTCGAGCGCTTCAAGGCGTTACGGGTCGCAAACACGCACTGCCCCGTGTCTGCGACGACCCCTGTTCGTCAAAGTCGATTACTGTGTGCGCTGACTTTGTGTAATTACAGAGCGTCAGCCGGCGGCGGCAAAACGGTGACAGATGTTGCGCCCAGTCAGGAGCAAAAAATGCGAACCAAGCGTGCATGCGCTCGATAAACGCAAGCGATGGTAAAAATGAAAAAAAAAAGATAATTTGAATATCAAGCGCTTTATAAAGATGCTCTGTGGTCATAATACACATGGCGTCGAGGGAGTAATTACAACACTGTGCGGCTCTTGCTTGATGGATGCTGGTAGCGTCAGTGCGCGGCGCGATTCGCCCCGGCAGCAAGCTTCAATCGCACGTGGTTCTCGGTCGGCATTCTGTCTTCCTTTTTATTTATTTTTATGTACACAATTTCGCGCTCCTTGTGTTTAGTTTCGAAATTTCCTTTTTTAAAAAGCCCAAGCAGTTGCCAAGGCTGTATTAGTTGCTTTTACGGATCTCAAACTTGTCGTGTAGTGTAGCCAATATAGTGTACTTGTTTTGAGAAAGCTCCCAAAAACACAGCTCTATGTTGCAACGCTGCCACTGTGGGCCTGTACCAGTCATGGCGAACAGTGAAGGCCGTGAGGGCTGCACGACAACTTTAAGCTCAACTATTTATAACACGCATCTGTGAATCGGCAGCGTCGTCAAAACAAACACGCGGCAAGCAAATGCTTGATTTGATTGATATGTGGAGTTTAACGTCCCAAAACCACTATATGATTATGAGAGACGCCGTAGTGGAGGACTCCGAAAATTTAGACCACCTGGGGTTCTTTAACGTGCACCCAAATCTGAGCACACGGGCCTACAACATTTCCGCCTCCATCGGAAATGCAGCCGCCGCAGCCGGGATTCGAACCCGCGCCCTGCGGGTCAGCAGCCGAGTACCTTAGCCACTAGACCACCGCGGCGGGGGCGGCAAGCAAATGCTACTCTGCTATCTCAGCGTAAGAGAACTTCATGCATACACCCCACACACTGGAACGTAACCCCATGGTGGTCTAGTGGCTAAGGTACGTGGCTGCTGACCCGCAGATCCTGGCCGCGGCGGCCCCATTTTTGGTAGAGGCGAAAATGCTTGATGCCCGTGTGCTTAGATTGAGGTGCACGTTTAAAAAAAAACCCACAAGTGGTCAAAATTTTTTGGAAGCCTCCACTACGGAGTCTCGCATAATCATATGGTGGTTTCGGGACGTTAAACCCCAACAATTAAATTATAATTATTAGACCAGAACGTTATTTTTTATTCTCACTGTCCCGTAAGTGGAACTTGGCGAAGTGGTATATTGAGATATTACTTTGCAATTCTTCACAACATGGTGTTTAAATCAACGCTTTTTTAATCGATGTCTTGAGTTGTTATTAGAACAGCTTATTTCAAAACGAGTTCAGATCCGTTTCCCCTCTTGGAGCGTGGGGGCGTTTTGGAAAGGACGAGGAAACGTGAGAGAAAATTGCGGGTAATAAGTCGATATGGCGCAGACAAAGACATCTCGTAAAGGTGTCCTGATAAAAAAAATCTAGTTTTTTTTTCATTTGTGTGTTCGCTTGTGGCCACGTTCTTTACTAGCAACGCGCGCTATGAAGAATTGCGGATATCCAGCGCATGATTTGCGCCGATACTGGACCAAGGTTGTGCCCTTTCGCATGAGGTGTATGACTTCGGCTCGCTTTCTCGGGATAAGCTATTTATGCAAGTATCATTGAAGACATCACTGATAATTTTGTCGAGTAGCTAATAAACACAGACCACTGAGCCAACATAATAAAGAATGAAGTTATCAGTATTCCATGTATAGGGAAGAGATTTAAGATACTATCCTGAAGTGTGACTTGATGAAATAGTTCAGCAGGTGGGAAAAAAATACACGCAGTCAATGATGACGAGTGTGTGAAGCTAGATCTTATAAGGTCCATAATGTCCACGTTGAATCGCGGATTAATATAAATGACGTAGAGATGGACGAACGGATGGATAGACAGATGTACGCACGAACGGACAGATGCAAGGTCGGATGCACGGATGGGTGGACGCATGGACGAATGGACAGACGGACGGCGAAGGTGATCATGTATTGTGCTGTAATATGCTTAATCGATGTACACATAAAATTGGTGTTTTAGACAGATGTTTTACACAGATGTTTTTGGTGTTTTACACAGATGTTTACACACACGCACACACACAAGCACGCGCGATGCACTCTGTCTTTTTTGGCAAGCAAACAATAGACCCTTTCGCTGTTTAAAAACACAGCCCCTTGACGACATCCGGTTTTGTTCACCGGTGTGCCCTAATAGCATCTTTGGGCAAGAAGAGCAAGAATCCCGGCTGCAACGGCTGCATTTCCGATGGAGGCGGAAATGTTCTCGGCCTGTGTGCTCAGATTTGGGTGCACGTTAAAGAACCCCAGGTGGTCGAAATTTCTGGAGCCCTTCACTACGCCGTCTTTCATAATCATACGGTGGTTTTTGACCGTTAAATTCTACAAATCAACCAATCAAGGAAAGCTTTAAAAATAGCCCGCTGATTCTCTACACTTTCTTTTTCTTTATTTGGCAAGATATATTCAAATAAATGTTGTTTTGAGCTACATAAGAAATTCCATGGAACTTCACGCATGTTTCTTTTATCGGAAAACTTCTAAAGAGAGACATTTGTTACATTTAAAAGAAACTTCATAAAGTGCTTTCAATTTTATGTTAGGAGCTGGTAAAAGAGCTGGTAATGGAAGTTTTCTGGGGTACAACGCTTGCAATCTTGAAACTGTCTGTAGATTCGGAGCTATGAAGCGTGGAAACTTGGGCAAGCTGGCAGGACATAACTCAAGGTGCGAACAGCGCTACCTATAGAAGTAGTTACAGCGTAACTACGGAAGCGAAAAAACAAGGATAGAAAAAACACTGTCTTTTAACAATGGTTTAATAGCGGAGTAGTGTACATTAGGCGGAAAAGAGGAGAATGGGCATGCGTGGAAGGGTGCTGTTAGCAACCACTGCGATACAATGTCAGCAAAACTCATCTCTTAATTGTTGATTGCCCTGAAAACAAAGACACAGCTTGAAAATGACCGAGATACGCAATCTCTTTTTGCAACAGCGCAACTGATTGAGAACTTACAGATGTACCACCAAACTTACTTATGTGATATATGCTTAGCTTATCTCGCGCGCGACCTGCGATAGGTGCTTGCCTATCACATCGCAACGCTCGAACAGGGGCACGCACCCACAGTCTCGGCAGTGGATTCCGAGGTGTCCTTGAACCGTATTGTGCACAATCTTATTTTACTCTTTTAAACAGTCATTCAAGCATCTTCTGGTTTGCCCTAGGTATACCTTACCGCAGGATAGCGGAATAAGATGTACTACACCAACAGCACAATGTACAAAGTTCGTTCTGTGTTTCACAGAGCATCTTAATCTATCTACAGCTGAATGATTCACAAACTTACAAAGCTTTGATAGATTTTCCGGGGCGGAAACCACCAACTTCGCTATTACATCAAGTCATCGCTCTTTTCTATCCTTGTTTTTCCTATTTTCGCTGCCGTAGTTACGCTGCCTCTATGTTTCGCTATTTCTACCAACAACATATATTCGGCATAGTCTTGTTGAACCGAGTTTTAAACCACGCTTTGTACTTGCCCCTTTTCGCCATTTGAGCTTGTTTGTGCATGTAGGTTGTCTTTAAAATACTAGAATATAAAGAAAAGCTGAAATTTCGTATTGAAACATTTCATTAGACAAAAACGGGGGTGTTTGGCTTAACCATAATTCAAAATGTTTCCACAGTTTCCCGATTACACCAAACCTTCATATTGTACATTCCCACCTCCTCATAACCACAAGAGTACGCGCATTATCATTAAATTTACACTGATTTTCGGGTCCACATCCCTCGACAGACCCATGGCAGTGAAATCCCTACTGTGTTTCTTGAGAAAGACGGGTTTGTGTGAACGCCCCTGACTTGCGGTGAATTCTACACGCTGCAGTGAAACTACTGTCAGTCTCTCCTTTTTTCTCTTCTCTCCTCTTTCTCATTGTTCTTGTCCCGTTCCCTAATCCCCCAGTGTAGGGTAGCCAACCGAATGTCTTTCTGGTTAACCCCCCTGCCTTCTGCTTTTCATTGCTTCATTCCTTTCTTCCTTCGTGTCGATAGGGAAAACGCCTTGAAAAGCAGCACTAAACAAATGGCTTACGCTTTTTCGTGCAGTGGCTTGTAGGGCATGCAGTGGTTTGCAGTGGTTTCATTAGGCTAACGAATGCATTCACAACGGCTACTTGTAACTCTGCATGAGAACATGATTTTGTGTTAGTCGGTGTTTGCTCAAAGACGTAAAGCTTGATCTTATTGTCGTCATATGTCTGTAAAGCCACGCTTCTTTTCCGATTGCTTCAATAAACATGTGACTATTGTTTTTATTTGAACGACTTTTTATGTTTGACAGTGCCTCATGCAGTTTATGACGATGGAATCGTCAGTGGATGGCTCAAAAACATTGATGCTGCGGAGTGAACAGCATGCGAATACTCACAACAATGAAAAAAAAATCCAGCAGATGTCATGCATTAAGGGAATCAAGCTCATGCCCATGCCTCTCTTTTAGGCAACTAGGTCGATACACTTGTTGGCGCAATTTGACTTGTGTGCACATTGTGGGCTTACCAGACACACTTACTACACTGGCGCCTTAAGGATAGCTCACTGCCGGACGTAACAGCGGAGAAGTCGCTTTTATCGAAGCAAAATATTAGCAGCGCTTGTCATCGTTCCTGAGGATTCAAGCAAACGTGTTGAGCGTATATTTGCAATTGTTTGTGCAGTACATCCCACTAAAATCGCCAATGATTGCCAAGTGTCTCTCTTTTGTTTACTCGATGCAAACTATATTCTAAAGTTTGCAGTGTTTGCTCTCGCTGTCCTGTGTTAATATTGCCACATTCCCTCGATCCACAAGTTTTGTCACCACCCCGTTTTACTGTCAGTGATTCTCAGAGCAAACTGTGCCTGCAGTGCACATCTTCGAGAAGCTTCGGGACTGAGTAGATCCCGTTGTTAAGATTACGCCCACTTCGCGAACATTTCAGATAATTCGGAAATCTACGTCTCCGTAAACGATACGCTAGAATAATCGATGGTATGTGTATAAATGCCGACGCACCTCACCACTTGTCAGTTGATCGACGGACGACGCTCTGTTCGCCGCTATCAGTGCCAGTGAGCATCGCTGTGATCTGACCATCAATTTACGGGCCACAAGTGCAGCCGAATAAGCAGTTTCATTTTGTAATTCCAGTCTGCTTCCTTCATCCACGTCATGACACCGTGACAATATAAACTCTGGATTACGTGTGGCGCTTTCCGCTTTACCATGAACAATAATATGCGGGCGTGTGCCACACATGACTGTGTAAGACGTACGCGCTTGGCATATAGATCATGTTTGCCATAACACTCAAACCCTTCTATGTCAAATTCATTTATACCAAGTTAGCACGGTGACCAGGCAGGCAGGCAGGCAGGCAGGCAGGCAGGCAGGCAGGCAGGCAGGGCAGGCAGGCAGGCAGGCAGGCAGGCAGGCAGGCAGGCAGGCAGGCAGGCAGGCAGGCAGGCAGGCAGGCAGGCAGGCAGGCAGGCAGGCAGGCAGGCAGGCAGGCAGGCAGGCAGGCAGGCAGGCAGGCAGGCAGGCAGGCAGGCAGGCAGGCAGGCAGGCAGGCAGGCAGGCAGGCAGGCAGGCAGGCAGGCAGGCAGGCAGGCAGGCAGGCAGGCAGGCAGGCAGGCAGGCAGGCAGGCAGGCAGGCAGGCAGGCAGGCAGGCAGGCAGGCAGGCAGGCAGGCAGGCAGGCAGGCAGGCAGGCAGGCAGGCAGGCAGGCAGGCAGGCAGGCAGGCAGGCAGGCAGGCAGGCAGGCAGCAGGCAGGCAGGCAGGCAGGCAGGCAGGCAGGCAGGCAGGCAGGCAGGCAGGCAGGCAGGCAGGCAGGCAGGCAGGCAGGCAGGCAGGCAGGCAGGCAGGCAGGCAGGCAGGCAGGCAGGCAGGCAGGCAGGCAGGCAGGCAGGCAGGCAGGCAGGCAGGCAGGCAGGCAGGCAGGCAGGCAGGCAGATAGATAGATAGATAGATAGATAGATAGATAGATAGATAGATAGATAGATAGATAGATCAAAGTACCATTGGGTCGCAAAGAAATGCTTTGAAGTCTAAACGCAGGCCACCGCAGTGAGGCAGTGGTTAAGGTGCTCGGTTGCTGACTCAAAGGCCACGGGTTTGATCCCGGCCACGGTCGCGTTTCGATGGAGGAGAAATGGTAGAGCCACATGTGATGTGTGATGTCAGTGCACGTTAAAGAACACCAGATAGTCGAAATTTCCGGAGCCTCCCACTACGGCTCTCATACTCATATCGTGGTTTTGGGACGTAAAACTCCAGATATCATTAAAAGTTTAAACACACGCAAGGATGCATGCAAGCACAATGGACGAGGGAAAAAGCGAGCTGAATCACTTTTGCGGGCGCGCGGCAGCGTTCGTTCCGACGTCTACTGCGAGATGGCGGCACTGGCAACAAGAGAGGAAGCTCCCGCGGCGCGCTGTTCAGCATACTCTTCAAAGAGCAGATCACGGTGTCTTCGTTGTGTCGTATCAGTGTAGCACTTGGTGATCGTATGTGATATGTTTTATTATCGCACATTAGCAAAGAAAAAACGATGAGCCACAGGAGGCAAGTAGACAGGCACGGACGTTCTACCTGTCTGCTGTGTCTCGTTTTTTTTTCTTACTTTTTTGGGGGGTTAGGGGAGGGGGGCTCAACTTTTATTCTTAGACAGTGCACCACCTCACCCAGTAGCACATACTATTGTATTATGTGATGTTCTGTAATTTCACAAAAATTGCGTTTAAATGAAAATCAAAGATTTCGCATGTTACAGGCTGAGTATGTTCATGAGACACGCTGTAGTGAAAGCCCTCTTGTGTTTTTTGAGGGCGATGGGCTTGTGCGAATGCCTCTGACTTGCGGTGGAGTTCTACTCGCTGCAGTGCATTTACTGTCTGTCTCTCCTTTTTCCTTCGCTTCCTTCTTTCTCATACCTCTTGTTCCCTTCCCTAATCTCCCAGTGTAGGGTAGCCAACCGGATGTCCTTCTGGTTAACCTCCCAGCCTTCTCCTTTTTGTTACTTCTTTCCTTCCTTCGTTCCGTAGCGGGGGACCCCAGGGGACACTTGTGGCCACTATTTATTTTTAGAAATTTTTTATCTACAGTGGTTAGGTTGGAGGCTAAAGTACCTCGTGTACTAGCTTGCGCACTTCAACGCACATGTGACGTTTTTGGTTCGGGTTTAATGTTTTGTCCTGCAGCAGGAAAAAAGCGGAAATTTAAGGGCTCGTTTTTCTTTGTTTGACTTGGTATAAATAAAAACGTATAAGGTATGTTAGACAGAAAGTGTATGAAAGTATAGGGGATGTTGTTAGTGCTAATTGTAATGTAAATGATGTAATTGTGAAAAAAAAATGGGCGGCGAGATGACTTGCCGCTGGCAGGGACCGGACCTGCAACTTTCAAATAACACGTCCTATGCTCTACCAACTGAGCTACAGCGGCGATCACCCCACAGTCCACTTCACGGGGTATATATGTGCATTTGAACGCGGGAGCGTCAGTCAGCGTAATTGGTACACCCATGATGGCGAGTGTGGAACACTATTCTGCCTGTTGGCGTCATGTGGCAGGGAATCTTATTACGAGCTGGCACCTCATTAAAAGCTGTAGGTTTATTTTTAGGCTGGTACAATGCTGACGTAGTCGGTAAGCCTGTGCAGAAAAAAAAAACTACTACGTTGAGTACAATACTATGCTTTCGTCCTCACGTCAATGCAACAAATTTTGTGGAAGGCGCTAATCTGACACGTGATTGCAATACCATGCAGTTGGTTTCAGGAGAAGAGTGCCATCGTGAAGCTATCGTGTGGTTTAGTTCCATGCTCAATTAAACGGAGCATAACCACAAACTGCGTTTGCATTGTGTGCCATATGATTGTCGTTTTGACCGGTAGGGTAAAAACCAGCTCAAATTTAGCATGTCTGTAAATGGAAGGTAATTAGGTAATAAATAGCCTGCCCATTATTCCTCGTTCCTAGACTTGGATTCACACACGTTGAGCAGTAAGTACACAGTTTGAAACTGAATCAAATAGTTTATTTAGTAGGTTTGGTATACTATCATGCTTTGTAAACAGTTTAAATACGTCATGCTCTTCTTTTATATCAAGTGGGACATGCACTAAATCAAGTAAAAAATTATTAGTGAGTGTTGTTTAAAAAACAGTGGATCAAACGCGTTGTGTTTTTGCCTTCTTTAGCTTCCCAGAGAACGTAATGAAATTGGCATAAGCACTCGCAGGGACACAAAAATAGTAGACAACTTGCAGACGTAATGAAGGCAATATAGGAAATTCTGTTTTTAATAAATGTCATGATTCTGTCATGCTCGTATAATCAAGGAACAGTAGTCAGACCTGAGGTCACGAACAGTAGCTAAAGCCTAACATCGTCAAGCCGAATAGGCTTGCTGAGTAAACATAGAGCAATTTGTTTCTAGGGGCATTAAACAACAATTCCTCGCCGAAACACACTATGTTGAAAAAATATGTAAGGCCAATCGTGAACCTTTATGTTTGGAGAACACTAGAATGTTGCCACAGGAACACTCTGTACATCATTTGCTTCTCGAGAGTGAGAAAGATGAGTCAAAACGAATAGTATTACGAGTAAGTTTGATAACTTTAGATAGGAAGTATTTCACAGTGAAGAAAACGCTAGGTCCATGACCAACTGCTGGTCTTCAGAAAAGAGCCCCCCCCGCGGTGGTCTAGTGGCTAAGGTACTCGGCCGCTGACCCGCAGGTCGCGGGTTCGATTCCCGGCTGCGGCGGCTGCATTTCCGATGGAGGCGGAAATGTTGTAGGCCAGTGTACTCAGATTTGGGTGCACGTTAAAGAACCCCAGGTGGTAAAAATTTCCGGAGCCCTCCACTACGGCGTCTCTCATAATCAAATGGTGGTTTTGGGACGTTAAACCCCACAAATCAATCAATCAGAAAAGAGTGTTTGTCGCCTTCAATATTGACCGACTGTATACGATGTCGCCTTTTCCTTCATACTAAATAAAATGCGTATTATTGAAATTGTGTGTTTGATTTTATGAGCACTCATTTGCCTCGGTGCGAACTGACCCTGTGTGTGGAACTTTTAACACAACACTTATGTACATATGAACCTATTCTGCGTACCTGAACTGTCAAGTGATGTTCGGCTGAACTGTAGTTTCACATCGTATGTTCTACCGTATTTCATTTTGTGTCCTTATTGTTTTTTTTGCAACATGCTTTGTCTGCTAAAAGAGAAGGAGTCATCATAATGGATGTCATCATAATGGCACAAACCTTTCCTATTTCATCATTTCAATAAGTAAAAACACGGAAATGTAATAGATACGTCCGGAACTCATACATGAGGGCTATGAAGATAAAGAATGACAACTGACACATTTCCCCGGCTACCCCTGCTTGAAATATGCTAAGACTATTTCGCGTTCTGTTTCTGAGATTCCTTTTATCAGAAACATGGTGTTAAATATATAAAGATGCATGCGAAATTTTTGCGAGGTTCCGCGAGGTGGCCACTGTATCTATTCGTAACATTATTTTTGTGTAGCGTTTTCGTTGAAGCACTAGCGGGTTTTTAAAAGAGTCCACAACCTCAGGTTGCTTGATACATCACATTTGAAGCCCAAACATTCTGAGGAGTCAAATACTTAGTGTGGCATTGTACGCGTTCTTGTCCTTACTAAACAGAGACTGTCTCAGCTTGCTACCTTCTCCAATTTATTAGACCCGGATTTCGTCCTATTCTTTTGTCGCGCACCATTTTCGCTATTTTAGTTTTTAAATAATGTTGTGCATATGAATGACCTAACAGAGTCTGGGACTCCTGGATGCTTTAATGTTTTTACTTGGTTAGACGCACTTAGCTCACTGGGATTAATACATGATTTGCACAAAACATTAGGAACTCATTGAGTTGATATGCCTAATCAGCTTTCAGTGTGTACGGTCCAATAGTAAAAAAACTTATGGGGTTATATCCCCAGCACGCACGGTTATTTGATGAAGCTGGACTGCTAATATCTAGAAAATAGGTGAAATTGTCTTTGTCAAATTCAGACGTAAGAGTCCTCGATAAATCTTAATAAACATCGTTATACAATCCGCTACGGTGTCGTAAACACAGAGGCCGTGTGATCCTTTAAAGACAGTTGAATAGGTGCCAACGTACCTGCATATACACGAATGACCGGTTTTCCAGTTAGTTCCTCGTCAACATTAAGGGAGGTCAAATAAATGTGACATAATATGAGGGTTATCGCTGAGGCACTATAGATTCTTGGGTGGTGGTCGTGGCGATGGTGGTGGTGGTGGTCAAACTTGGATTCCCAAGTTGGGTGAAAGATACCCTGCTAAATGTTACTGTCATCTCCAACTTGGTTACAGAGCAACACAGACAAGCAAAGCAGGAAGAATCGCATATCACCTTTTTTGTCTTTTTGTCCTTGTCTGTGTTTTCCTGTAACCAGGTTCAAAATGAATCCCAATCAACTGGCCCAGCTTGCCGACTTGCTGCTAAATGTTATAGGTGTATATATAGGGCCCCTTGTGCGTTGGGGAATAGAGCATTAGGCTCTCCGACAACTCGCGAGCCTTCTGGATGGCCCATAGTTCATCTTGGAAGTTCCAATACATCACATCTGAGCATGATGCCCCATCCATTTGGGTAAGGTAGGACAAAATGTGACAAAAATTCGAAAAAAAGTAAACATATATATAGCACCTTCATGCTTATGTGCTACATAAATATGAGGGTGCTACCACAGTTCGAAAATTTATTATAAAAAGAAAGGAAAAGTGCACCACGTGTCTCATTTGCCCTAACCTATAGGTCAAAGCGAGACATTGCAAACAAAACTTTATATTTTCACTTGTTGCAGTAGAAGCACTTGAAATATCCTCCGTGGGCCCTCACGCAGTCAACATGAGCCCAGTTCTTGCCCTCTGCGCAGTGAATTCAGACATACCTGTGCTCTATGTTGCTCCAAAACGCCTTGCAGACTAAATGCTGTCAATCTTCGAGCTAATGTCGTTATTTGTTAAACGCTTGAATTTCATTGGATTATTTCATTGGATTATTTCATGATTGGAAGCTAGATATGTTGTGACACGTCTTGTTTGTCTCCAATTGTCGTTTTAATGCAAAAACGCTCGGGTCTTTCGTAGCTTTCAACTTTGTCAGCCAGGATTTGTGAAGCAGTGAATTTCGGATTTTCTAGCGCTTGGTATTTTTATTTAAAAATTCTCTATATAGAGCATGTCCTTAAAACTCGTTTCCAAGATATGTTTGTGTGTGGCTGGTTTTGGAGATTCTTCCAATTTTTCATGCACCTCTTGAGAATATCCTTGGGAACACGGAACAACCTCGATGTTGCGTGAATGAAGTTGTGTCCTCAACAGTAATCAGTGCTTTTTTCATGCCGTTTTCCAGCCAAAAAGCTCTATATGATATTTTCTTGTGCGTCGAAACCCTCCTAAACAAGGACTTATTATATATAATGAGTGTAAGTAAACATTTCTCCTCATAAGACATGTCAACTTCACGCCTTTATCAGCGAAAGTTGTTATGAGATCACAACTCGTGTCTCGCGCAGTGCCGTAGTTGTCCGCCCTCGCCGCCACCGCCGGTGTCCATAACCACATCAAGCGAAATTAAAAACTCAGCACCGATGACACAGTGGGGCTCGAACCCAGGTCCACTTGTTGCCAGCCCGGTAGTCTACCACTGAGCCACGCCGGTGCTTGGGACTTGTTGGCAAACTTGCCTTAGGCAGGCTTTATGTCGGGAAAGGAATCGCATTAATACGATCTATAAAGCGTTTTACAACAGCGAAAAAACAAACAGTCGTCGCACAATGCGAATAGTGGGTAGTCCAATGCTCCAACCCATTACAAAAGCTTGTTTCTGTTCACCTATTAACTGTGGCTCAAACCCACTTCAGGCATAATTCTTTATCATCGTCCGCCACTGCGTGAACAATTGGCACTAAATTCCTCGCAATAGTTTAGCGGATACCACGCTTCTCAGAAGAATGAAGAAAAATAGCATAACTAATGTCGGCCTACTACCCAAAAATTTTCATTACTAATGCCGTATAGTGGGTATCAATCAAGTGTGCTTGCAGTAGTTACCCTATGAGTGTTTAGAAAAGGCTCTGAAAGGCCGCTCATCTAGCTTTCGCTGTGACTGTGCCGCGCCTTCCGCGCAGGCCTCGCTTTTTTTTGTCATGTTTTGTCTCTTTGACCAGCCCTTATTAAAAAAAATCACGCTTTGGGCCCGGCCACCAAATGAACAAAACTCTTGATGGTAAGTAGCTAGAAGTGTAAAGTAACAAAATAAAAACTTACATTGCACTACAGACACGGGCGTTGCTTGATGCGTGGATCCGAAAATTTGGCCGACCAGAATTTCACCCCATTTGAAGAGTCCCTAACGCATTGACACCAGCCGTGCAATTCGTTCCGGGCGAGCGCTGTAAGTAATCATCAACTTTTGCACATAAAAAATTCACTAGTGCCAACACCTATAGCTGGAATGAAGAAAAACATAAAACTACTTTTTGTATTAGCTGCAGGTGTCGGCGAAGTCGAAATGCTGCATTTCGCCCCACCGTACGCAAATCCTTGCTATTTGGGAAAGTGTCGAATATTGCCCAGCCGCATGGCATGTAACATGCTCAAGCACTTACCACACACAAATGCACCGTCACAGTCGGGGTCGATGAGTCTCATCCTCCAACCACCAGGGTATGAACCAGTTTGTAGCGTGCGTAAGGCTACATAATGTTTTCTAGTGAGCTTTTTTTTTTGCGGGAGAGGAAACTCTTTTCGACCTATGCAAAAACGCTTAGTGAATACTTTGTAAGTAAGGAGTTGTTCACTAAAATTTCTGGGTAAGGGTGTGGCAGACTTCGAAGGAGTGCGTTCGATGAGTCCTCACGCTGCCTCGTGTGCGGATTTATTAAGGTTCAGCTGGCCTCCCCCGAAATGCCCCACGTTGGCCGGGTACCACACAATGTCATGAAGGCCAATATTCTTGCCTTTTTATTATTTCAAGAGTACTGCTATCCCCCACTCCCTTTGCAAACACATTGGTGGCAGCCCTAGAGTCATTATATACTGTCGTGCATATTGAGCCTTTAAGCACGAGTGCAATAGTTCTGCAAGCTCCCCGTTTTGCAAGCTCCGATTTCATGCCGAAGGTGGTGAGTGCGTTACTTACTCCTTCGTGACCATCGAGAACAGCGACTGATAATGCCTGCAAATCGGAATGTAACATCTGGCCAACTTCCCGGCCTTCCTCTTCTTCTCTCTATCTCTCTGCTTCCAGTATATGAGTACAAATGCCGATTGGTCGGCCTTTGGGTGGCCATGATAGTAGATTCTACTCGGGCAAGGGATAGAATCGCTCGGGCGCGACCAAATCTCGTACCTTTATTTTCAACTGGATCAATGTTTCTATAGTGATGGGACGTACTACAATTGACTGTTGTATTTGTCTGGTAAAGTGTTTCGCATTACTTCTGTTCAGTATTGAATCCGAATGAAAAAAGAATAACTCTGCCAGTCCTCGCACCAGACAGATGTGCTATTTGTGCTGCTAGTGGAGTCTTCGTTATTTGAGCTAAAGTGTTATTACCTCTTATCTTTGAGAAGATGCCCATGGAGGAATTATCAGGAAGGCCTAAGACTGTTTTCAAAACACGTTGGTTGGGGTTGTCTATTTGCCTGTCTTCTTCTTTCTTCCAGTTTAGCAAGGCGGCTACGTACGTTATAATAGAGTTTCCTATAGATACACTGTCGGGAACCATGTCGCTGTTGTCAAAGGAAGCTGCAACTCAAGGCGCTTCAGCCAACCGGAGGAGAATGATGGGGTAGAACACGAATTCTCTAAACGGCATGCTGTCGGCTCCGTTTGATTCCGTGTCGCCTGCATCTGGTATTTGTCGCAAGACGAAGTTCAGCGAACGTTCGACAGTCCCACGTCACCACATTGACCTTCTTAGGCTCACTGACTCATACTAGTTTCGAAGTTCCCGATTATTTATTTTTCGATCTTACGCAAGTGCCAAAACACAACAATAAGCAAAGCCACTAGTGCAACCGTGAAGATCCGGCCAATCTGTCTATACTTACAATATATACCCATCACTGTCATGGGGGCTGAATGATCACAGTACCAGAGTTCTCTCTAGTAAATACTGTGCGTTATGGACAGAGGATACGGCGTGCATGGGCATGAAACCAGATGCTCCACTTTCTGGTTAATATTTCTGCCTTTCCCTCGTTTTATTCTCTCTCTCTCTCTCTCCTTTTCCAGACGTCTGCGCCTGTTCATGATGTGACGGAACATTCGTAAAGCATTGTCGATATGGCTCATGGTCACTCGCAACATTAACCCATTGGAGCTATTGCTTTCAACGATTAATTCTAGGATTCGTATTGACTCGACAACTTGAATGTGATTTCCTCATTTATCGTAAAGTTCTGTGCACTGGTTATTGTCCTGCTGCTGCCCTTTAGGTATACGATCGGGCCTTCAGGGTTGTTAAGCAAGGAGCTATGATTTTTACAAGAGCATCTGAGACCTGCAGGGATGGCGTATACCACTATGGCTCAGATAGCCTCATACATTAAGGGCTCTAGTTACTCAAGCGCATTAAAGGCATTAAGGGCATTACTACTCCCTGCGCTGAAAGAGTGATGCCACCAGCATAAATGACGTGCTAATGCCCGTGATGCTACCAAGTGCTTTGGAGAGTTTCGCCATGACTAGACTGAAGAGGAAGGGAGACAACATCAAGCCATTGGGTGGTCCTTCGTCCTATTGTTTCAAAATTTTTTATATAAGATCTGTTCTAAATGTGAAACATGGGGTGCAGTACGGAGGAAATATATAACAAGAGAACGGCATTTACGTTGCCAACTAGCCCAAATGGCTGCTTTGCTACGATACAAGATCGCCTATACTGAGGGCCGCTGTTCTATCATTTATAACTCGATACACTAAGTTATCCTGGATCTGCAGATGCTGAGGAGGCTTTATGTAATCCGTCACCAAGCCACCCTTCCGGCTATTTCTTAACTTGACCTTGGTAAGCGTGTCTTCTACATTTTTCTATAGGCTCATCAGCCTTGAAGGAAATAGGAGCTATTTGACTATCGACTGAGGAATCCGGGTGAAATTCCAGCAAGGCTGAGAAAAATTATGGCAGCGTCGCACTACTGGTGCTAAGCCTGAAGGAATGCAGAACTGGGGCGGCCTGCATTGTTTCCCTTTAGTTTTCTCTACCTTTCTTTTTCCCCGTTCTTTCCGTTCTTAGAGCAAAGGTTTTATGCTTTAGGTTTGCCGTCTCCTGTAGATGAAAAAATACCATCATCATCACCAGCACATGCTCTCTTCGCCCAATTCCTCGTATGCTTTGCTCCCAGATCACGTACGCAGATCGGTACGGCGTGGG
Organism: Rhipicephalus annulatus; assembly: GCA_013436015.1. Classification (NCBI taxonomy): domain Eukaryota; kingdom Metazoa; phylum Arthropoda; class Arachnida; order Ixodida; family Ixodidae; genus Rhipicephalus; species Rhipicephalus annulatus. The sequence continues at coordinate 162,656 of WOVY01002291.1, read as the reverse complement.
ATGTGACTTTGACAAGCGAAAGAACAAGTGACAGAGAGAGAGGAGAGAGAGAAATTCTTGGCGAAAGAAAATGTTTGGCGAGGCGAGATTCAACCCGCCTACCCACGCTCCGAAGGCGAGCATCGTAACCACACGGCTATCCACGCACGCCAGCACAGCCTTGTGTACTTGAGTATAGCAAGGGGGTGTGAAAGGAAGTTATAAAGAGAGAAGAGGACAGAGGGGACGGTGTAGGCGGGTAGACTGGTTCGAATCCCGCCTCGGCAAGAATTTTTTTCGACAAGAATGTTATTGTTTACACTTCCTTCTTTTTTTCTTTCTTTCCTTCTTTTTTTCTTTCTGTCTTTCTTTCGTTCGTTCTTTCGTTCGCTCTTTCTTTCTTTCTTTCGTTCTTTCTTCCGTTCTTTCTTTATTCCTTTCTTTCGTTTTTTCTTTCTCTCTTTATTTCTTTCTTTCTTTCTTTCTCGCCCATATCAGTTGATGCATTCCACGCAGAACAAAATGACGCACGTTTTCTGAGAACGAAGCAGAAGATGAAAAGGGGGAAGAAGCGTGTGACAATTAATCACGGTGATCATTTCTGTGCACCCGTCACAAACTAATGCTCAAATTAAACAGCTCCGCTGTTAGAAAGTTGACAGAGGTCAAACAAACTAGGTTTTCTTTATTTTAGTTGACCCTTTCCATTAATTTTTCATAAAACAGCACGAAGATGTTTTCTCACGCATCACAAAACCGGAAAAGTCTCGCGGATACCACTCCAAGACCATCTTGTAGCTCTGTGAAAACCTCAGTAGCGTAGCACATACTCTATGTATGTTAGTACGTGCGTTTATATGTGCGCTTATATATAACCACACAAGTAAAATTGGAAAACTTCAGAGAGTTTTTGAACCCCGCCAACACCCCCCCCCCTCCCCTTGGCTGCGCCCCTGGACAACCTCATCTGTTCGCGTCACCATGAAGGGGTCTTTGGGGTCTTCGATGGGGAGCCAGTTATCCAGTCAAAAAGAGTGCATTACAATTTGCCTTGATTAGCGACATGGTTCATAATAATAAGTGATGGAGTGTAACGCCCCGAAACCACCACCACCACCACTGCTGCTGCTGCTGCTGCTGCTGCAGCACGCCACATGCCCACTGCAGCGCGAAGGCCTCTCCCATGTTCCGCCAGTCAACTCGATCATGTGCGTGCTGCTGCCATTTCCGCAAACCTCCTAGTCTCATCTGCCAACCAACTTTCGATCTCACCCTTTCCCACTTGCTTTCTCTTGGAATCTAGTCTGTGAACCGAAATGACCAGTGGTTATCTAGCCTTCGCGCTACGTGCCCTACCCATGACCATTTCTTCTTAATTTCGACTATGATATTCTTAACACCCGTTGGTTCGCTGATACACTCTGCTCTCTTCTTGTCTCTTAAGGGTACACGTATTATTTTCCTTTCTATCGCTCACTGCGTTGTTTTCATCTCAAGTTGAACCCTCTATGTAATCCTCCTGGTTTCTGTTCCGTATAGGTACATACCGGTAAGATAAAACTGTTATGTACACTGTGAACGAAAATATACCCAGCTGGTAGGAATCGGGGAATGATGCGCCCGCTCTTCTCCGGTGGCCTCACTCAAACCGAATTGTACTGGAGCAAGTACATTCGTTTTCCGCTGTTTTTCCTCCGGTGGGCACCGGAGGAAGGAGACCGGAGAAAAACAGGGCTCATCCCCTGATTATGCTCCCGTGGTTGCTCGCATTTGCCCCGGCGGATGCTCCGCAAATGCTCCGGCTCATCGCTCAGCGGCATTTATTGGCTGTTCGAGGAGTGACGTAGGCAGCCTCGCCGCCACGAGGCCGTACCTCATAAACCAACATGGCGCAGAACAAGCCGTGCAGTGAGGATTGTGCGAAGCGTTCCGCCGCGTTCGAGAAAAGAAAATCTTTCTGTGCACCTTCTGGATTTCACAAGTGACTACAAGCAGCGACGAAGGTTATCAATGGCAGAAGGTAGTTGTGCGAACCGTAATTGTGAGATGATTCCTGGCAGCGAACGACACATTGTGATCTCGCGAGTGTTGATTGACCTGGTGGTCGCTGGTGAGGCGGAAACAATGGTGAGTGAGCTCCTCTTGAATTTTGTGTGCTATTCTTGTCAGGTAGTTCTAAAATTTAGGAATGTTGTTTGAGACCAAACAGGTTATCAATAATATGGTAATTTTACAGTATATAAGTAAATAAGCCTGCGGAAATTGCGATAGCGCGTTGTTTGAACCGTCTCTTTTTTATTAACATAACTTCGCTAACATTAATCACACCACTGTAATATTTCGAGAGCTGTTTTGATATGCAATAATAGAAAATATCATAGTTGTAGTTTGATTCTATAAGAAGCTAATAATTGTTATAAGTAAACGTTAATGGTTAAAATGTTTTTTTTTTCGTCTTACACCTGCTCACGCCATCGCGGGGGACAGCAACAACGGGGCTGTACATTACGCAGCTCGAGGGCTCACCGACCGAGCTGCCCGCTCAAGTGCCGCCCCAACCTCCTCCGGTGATTACGGCGTGGCAGACGAGTGGGAGTGGGAAGACAGAATGACCAGATACAATGATATTAGAAAGCATTATAGATTACAGAGGGGCATATTCCCGCCCCCTCACCCAAAATTAACAAAAAAACAGTCTGTCGAATGGCGGCAGTTACAAACTAGGACATATCCGAATCCTGCACTATCGCACATTATATATCCTGATATATACAAAACGGACAGGTGCAAGCGTTGCGACTCCAGAGCCACTCTGGAGCATATGTTATGGGAATGTAGAGGTATTAGTACTCATAACAAGTATGCGGCCTCTACTGACAGCCTTCGCGCGCGCTGGGAAGCCGCAATGCTCAGTTCCGTCCTCGAAGACCAAATGTGGGCCGTCCAGCGGGCCGAGGAAGCCGCCAGGATTCAAGGACTCCTGGCCGTAACCTAGGCGGGGCGAAGGGCCCCGCCATTCGCCCCCCCCCCCCTACTTGGCGGACTCTGAATAAGGTTTTCTCCTCCTCCTCCTCTTTCCATTGAACATAAACGGTAATCCAAAAGGACTTGTTTTGGGTCGAGTTAGTGCTTACTTGGTCACTTAATGGCGCTGTTCTTTCTTCTCTTCTGCTCCTCCTGTTTCACGAAATGTTTGCGTCTCAGTCATCTGCACCAAATAAACGGTAATATTTGTCCGCTCTCCGTATAAATAAAAGCCAGGTCAAAGTTCAACAATGCGTATAAATTATTTTGATCTATCGTGTAAGTTGAACCATGGTCCCTTGAGGGACCATGGTTGAACTAATGAAACGTGAATAACTGAAATCAGCGTTACTTCTTTGTAAATGTAGAGAATTGGGCTAAGTTGATGTGTTTGGTAACGACTTTTAGAACGCATACATGCACTTATTTTAGTCAACAAAACTATTTTGCTACTGAGATATTTTCGGCGATCGTTGTTCTTTCAGGAGAAGAAAGAGAGGGGGAAAGAAGTGGACTATACCACTGGCACGGAATACGAAAAGAATGCAGGTAAAACTGTCGCTTGGCAAGACGGGTTGCGGAGCCCTCGACGTTTTCATGAAAAAGGGGATAAGAAAAGATTTTCTACGTTCATCATGGGAGAGAGTAGTACCACGCTGATGCATTTGTTTTCTCTTTCCAGTCGTGAGGGGCGAAAAAAAAACACCTCTAACCTCTTTCCTATCCACTGTTCCCATATCCGCAGGCACTGCCGCGCGCTTCCTACCGGGCTGCAGGAATTAGGTGCCTACTTTTTCTAACCACAACCACCACAACCAGTTCTGCTGCCATGACCATGAATGTAGTCTTTTCTTGTTTGTTTGTTAGAGGGGACGCGGAGACCAGAGTTCAGTTTTCCCTACCAAAGAGGTAAATGTGAAAATGTTCGCCTTCATATGCCCTATCTTTCTAATTAAACGCTTCTTTCTACATCTGTCTGACGAACAGTGCTCGAATATGAGAATAGTTTTGACCTGGACAATGCAACAACGTTGGCCTGTTAACAGAATGGTGGAAAAGCCTGGAATCCTGGCGCTTCCGTCGTGACGCCTGCACTTGTATCACCTTCCGAGACCTCCGGACGTTTGCACGGAGGCGTATGTTGGTCAAACTGTTCGACCTTCCCTTATTTCAACCAGTATCTGATGAAAATGCAGTAGCATGGGTGGCGTGATGTTATTACATTTCATTGCTAATTTATGTTTTACGTAGTAGTGAACTTTTTTTTATATTGTGATTTAGGTTGTTTGTTTTGAAGCAATACATGCTCATGCAATAACTATACTTTGAAAAAATGTTCACTACTACAAGTAGTAAAACAGAGTGGGCAATACAATTAAAAAAAGGAAAACAAAAACAGTGCCACCTTCTCTCGAAGATTATTTTGCAAAGGGGAATGAAGGTACGCTTTTCTTAAAAACAGGCCGCAAACATACTATCTGTGAGGGTCTAACTTGCTTGAAGTATGATGATGAACACCATCTAAAATGCGCGTGTAATATCATCAATAATATCTGATAAAATTAGGAAATGTTCGGGAGAGGCATTCTCGATGTTGTCTTCGAGAGTACCAAAATTCACTCATTTCAGTAAAAAAATGCGTTCGAATGTTTTAGCTAGAGTAGGGCTATCGATATAAAAATATATGCAAAACTTTCATCCGTTCTGACCTCTCTTCGCGTCACGGAGGTGTGTTTTTATGGTGTATCGGTTGTCTGACACCGGAGTACATAGAATGGACTTCCTGATTTTAAACGCTTATCCTCCGCGCGCGCGCGCGCGTGCGTGCGTGCGTGGTGTGTGTGTGTGTGTGTGTGTGTGTGTGTGTGTGTGTGTGTGTGTGTGTGTGTGTGTGTGTGGGTGGTGTGTGTGTGTGAGTGAGTGAGTGAGTGAGTGTGTGTGTGTGTGTGTGTGTGTGTGTGTGTTTTATTCGAGAATAACTAGCGAGGCTAGTTATTTTATTGTACTCGCAGACTACAGGATTTCGCGAGCACCCGTGGCTTCAGTGTCCTCAGATTTCGTGGATCTCGCATGACTTCAAGTTCTCATGTGTAAATATTTTTTTTCTAAAATATGCAGGAACCAACCAGCTAAACCCTTGCGTCATCAGTAAAGCTGATAAAAGGTCCTTCAGGGATGGTGAATAGCTGCTTTCGGTGGCCACACTCTCTTTGTTTGTCGTGCATCGTTTTGAAGCATTCTGGCTCTCATTTCGAAGCGCTGTGCTTCAAACTTGAGTGCTGTTGATTTCACGTGATCTTTCTTTTTCTGTTTTATTTTTGGTGTCTTTTTCCTTGTTTGTTTCTTCTTGTCTTCTTTTCCCCAATATGGGTATTCAACCAGAAATGGCAGCTTAATTTTAATAAATCAAAGAATTAAGAACTGAAATGTTTTCTTGAATTTCATCTGCTAGAGCTCTGTGGGAAAAAAATACACAGTAACTGAGCAGTGCTTGCATCAGAATTGAAAATTCCTTCATCTAACCGACGCGTGACACAATAAGCATAGAATAAATAAACAGAGGAGCAAATATTTTGAAAAATAATACTGACACGTGTCACTGAAGTTTCATCCGGAAGAACTAAGGACATTCGTAAAATTCTCCGTGGGTGCCCCGCAAACGCTCCGGATGGACGGAGTGAAAAACCTGCAGAAAATGCTCCGGAGGTTCCACGTAATCACTCCGGCCAGCCGGAGCGAAAGGCCGGTAAAAAAAATGCTCCGGCGCCGCCACGCAATTGCCCCGGTTGGCCGGAGTGAAATGTGAGTGAGAAATGCTCCGGATGTGCACGCAATCGCTCCAATCAGCCGGAGTAAGCATTTTGCTTCGGAGGTCCGGAGCAAAAATTACTCTCAATAGGGGGGTCGCTAGGACAAGTGTTTTAGTCTGACCTCGGAGTAATTATTTTTTTTTAGAGTGAACCTTCCTCTTGATGAAGTTCTTTAACGGGCACCTAAATCGAAGTACACGGATCTCAAGTGTTTCCGCATCCACTGAAAAGGAGTCAGCCGTGGTCGGGAGTCGATCCCGCGACCTGCGGGCCAGCAGTCGAGCACCATATCCACGAGACCACAGTGACTGGTTGGCGACATGATTAGTTGTGTTTCTTCGCATAACACTGATTCCCGAGGTACGTGGGATCGGCCGAATTAGTCTGTTTAACAACTTGTCCCTTCTTTTTCTTGTCAGTGTCGTTTCTTGCGCTGAGTTACGTCCCTAAATGCCGCCGTAGCATCCCTTTGGTTATGGCTGCTATAACCCTCAAGATGCGGTTTCGATTGTGGCCGCGGTGGCATTCGCATTCGGATGGTAGCCAATCGCTGGAAGCCCGTGTGCGATGTGATGTGAGTTCACGTTAAAGGATGCCAGATGGCCGAAATTATCCGGATGCCTCCACTATACGGCGTCTCTCATAGCAACAGTCACTGTAATGAACATTAAACCTCCTAGACTAACCACATTTTTAATCAAAATTGCCAGTTTTATAGCTGGATATCTCGCGAATCGGACAAGTGGCCGACACTATATTCTTACGTACAGCATGTCTCATGATGCATCAGCTAAACATTTGGAGTTTTAGGTTGAAGTTTATTTTGCTTCCATTACTAGAAAAATATTATTGTATGAATCTTTCTTATAGAGCTTGTGAGAAGAAGCCTAATTTCAGTTTTCGGAAAAAAAATGTGATTGTTAGAATCTGTACGGAGTGAAAACTAAAAGAGGTACAAAGCCTAATTCGGCCCGTGTGCTGCCTTAATTCCACACTGCTGATATCCTTTGTGTTGTTTGTTGCTTATGCGGGTAAATAGTGTCGTGCTGTATTAGTTCATAATGCTGTATACCTTCATTCTGTTCACACGACAGGGAGGACATGTCATACATGACAGATTTTCTGGCTATATTGTCTCGTTCAATGTTCCCGTCAATCAAAGAGCCTCCTGTTCCACTTTCGATGACGCCTGTCTTTATCGCTGACAACGTTAAACGCACCGCAGGTGTTGGTGGTATCACTACATTATCACTTGCTTTACATCAATTTTGAAGACAGTCTCGCTCTACAAAACCGTGCCTCTTGTGTACCGGCTGACAACACATGGAATATTCAGAAACCAGTGAAATAGCGTTGATAGCAGCGTTCCTCGCTGCTTTAGTTTGAATATCAACTATTCGGCGCAGTCACACAGAAAGACCTCACCGTGAATCCCACGAACGTCGTCCAGGCAATCTCAATTTGCAATGCAGCCGGAGCCTCGCGTGCGGCATCAGTCACTCATGGCTGGCAAGATGGATGCCGGTTTTTGTGTAACATTGCAGTTATAACTTCCTCTGATGGAAAGTAAATAGTGAAAAAAATGCGTCGTCGCTGTTTGCGATCCTCTCGGGCCGCCACGACTCGCCACACGTTGTATCGCACCGAGTCTGCCTCGGCATTACCGCATTGGTGCGTGATTTAAGAACAGTGGTCCCCATAGTTTCGCCCTCGCTGTCGTTGGTTCCGCGTTATCGCCCGCTCCCTCGCGCGTTCTCACGTACAGAAGCTCCTATTTATGCGTGAGGGAAGACATGGCGACAGTGGGACACAGCTGTCCGTCTCTGAGCACGCCGCTCTGTGGGAGACAAACTGTCGGCGGACGGGCTCGCGGCCCTGACGTATGCGTCAACGGGTGGCAACTCAGAAGCCGTTGGCAGGAAACGGGCTCGGGACAACCGGCGTGCCATCGACCTCTGTTTAACGACCAGTGGCTCATGAATACCCGGACCGCAGTGGTCTTTCCCATTTGATTTTTACGACCGGGCGCCAATCACCCAGCAGCCGAGATGTGCGCGCAGGCCAGATTAATTTTTGCCTCCCTTCCTTCGCGGGTTTTACGAGCTAAAGCCCCTTGATTAGTTTGCGCCCCTTTCTACGGATGCTGCGTGATTAGGATGACGCCGCGGCTGTAACGCGTCGGCCGCTGTTTTGATGCTTCCTGCTGCCGTGTTTGACTATGGACTGCGGTGTCTTCTTGGCGCTCATGCTTTCTTGCCCCGGCCACCCTTGGGAAATAAAGCTCTGGAAGCGTGCTAAGGGACCCGCCCGGGCCGCTGTTTACGGCTGGTCGGGGCCGTCACGCGAAGGGCTCGCCGCGCGACCTGAGGTCTGTCGATTGGGCAGCGGCTGATTGAGACGGCGCATCGGTCAGACAGTTGGGCGCCAAGGAGCGCCTCGACCATGAAGCGCGCGCGCTGTGCGCAGCGCGTCGTGTCGATGGCACATTCGGCACCGGAGTTGAAGCGGAATGTGGCCCTCTGCCTCGCGCCATTCGGTGTAAGTCGCAACATAACACATTAGCGTTGTTGGTGATACATGAGTAACGCTGTTCGAACTATAGACGATGGGCAACATCTATGGACGTATACCAGCGCCTCTGCCTGGCGTCCAGCATAGCTGCGTACACCCAGTCAGGAAACTTAAGACAAAACTTCTATCCTTAGTAGGTACTACTACTAATTAAAAGGGAGAGTGAGGATGATGTGAGTGTCGGCTAAATGAGCAAAATGGGAGTTGGTCTATAAAATACATGGTTAATATGGTGTTTTATCTGTGGCGGTGACAGCACACCATTTGCGCTACGGTATTATCGTTACGTGTTAAATGTACCGCGTTCCGAAGACAAATTAGCAGCGTGATTTGCTCGACATGTACGGTTGTATGATGATATACTTCTAAGGGCTAATACAGGTCTTGGAACGGTATAGTATTGGCGATAATATGGTATTTTTGTTTGCCGCATGGTGAACTGGCACAGCTTACTCAACCCCATTATGCCGCTATACCGCGTCACAAAGGCTTCATCATTGCCAGGAAAGCATTGTGGTTAATATTCAGATGTCCTCATCAGCGTGGTACGCACTGCGTACTCTTGATCATCGGTATAAGGCACGCGTGTTCCACATTGAGCGTCTAAAGACTGGATGCAAGGCAGGAAAGAAAGGACTCATTTCTTCTGTGCCTCCCAGGGATTCCCGTCCTGAAAGATTTGCTGGACGACTGCGCGAATAAGGCTGCTTTGTTTGTGCACGCTAGGCATGGTAAATAATCAGGTAATAAAAAAAATCCAATCTCTTGCTCATCGCATTTCGCGTCGTAATTTTGCATCCACCTTTACACGTTCGAGCATAGGACCCGCTAAAGTAAAACAACATGCACAGACTGTTAGCGTCGGGTTCACTTTGTTCTTGCTTTTTTTTCTCCGAACGCCCACTGGAAGCACGCTATAAAAGGGGTAACGAAGAGTTTTAACAAGATAACTCGCAAATCTTACGAAGTATAGGACGACGTGAAGGAACGAAAATATAAGGTTGCCATGTCATAAGTTCGTGCTGAGGTCGCGGAGAGGGCGCATTTGCAGAACACTTGTGACAAGGGGGCGGAGTGTTCGTGAAATTGTGAATATAGAGGGTAGCGGCTGCTGCGACACACTCATTATTATCAGCTTGCCTCGCGCACGCTTTTCGATATCAAGTCGCGTTTGGCCCTTATTGCGGCCAGGTGTAGCAGGAAAGCCCGCTTGCCCGCTACGGGCCTCCCTTCTCCTTAGATGGCCGCAGTTGCGATTTATTTGTTCTCGGAGCCAAGAAAAAAGCAACAGCAACAAGAGTTTATGAATATGGATGCTTCTGGGAGACGCGACTTGCGCGCAGCTTGCCCCTTTCTTTCCGGTTTGTATTTTTCTGTTCATTTATTTCATTCCTTTTTTTTCCTTGCCCGTACGGAGGGACATTCGGGGGAAAGCAACCGTTAGGTTTGATTTTTCGGGGAACCCACCAGCCCTGTGAATAAGTAATTCAATTGCTTCTGGGGCGCAACAGCGCGCAGGTAACTAACTCAGACGCCGGGGTAAACTCGGCGCTCAGATTGTCGGTCCACTTCTCCCGTAGAGGAGGCACCGCATTATGGTTAATGTCCAAAGATGTCTTCACACTTGTCATAACAAAGAAACTTGGCTGCTCGCGCCACCCCCTGATCAGCGTTCGTTGCTTCGGCCGGGATGCCCTTAGTTTTTTTGTTCTCGTTAGTTTCGCGGTTGTGCCTTGTCGGGAACTTTCTTTCGCACGCAATTCACGGAGGAACAGCGAGAAATGTTCGGGCAAGCACAAGTGCGAGCTTCGTTCCCTTATTACCAATCACATTACACACCAGAGTGTCGCGAAATGTTACGATGTTTGTCGCGTTATGATTGCTTTTCATTGCCTGGATATTTCTTTTTCTACAGCCATCATGATCTGGTCTTTCTTTTGAACAGGATATTTAGAAGAAGAAAGCGAAAAGACACACAATGTTAAATAGAGGAAAGGGGAGCATTGTGAATGCATACACGAGCCACCTGCGAAGTTGTATATTTTGTCACGTGGATAGAAAAACTCAAAATATACTCCCTGATACTTTTCTTGCCTGCAAAAATGTTTATTATTTTTTTTTCATTTTGTGTTCTTATCTTTTCTTACAATTTTAGACAATGCAGATCAAAACAAGATTCATAGTACGCAGTACTCGATTACTGTGGCCTCCACTATAGAAGGATACTGAATTTTGTCCCGATTTCAGAGAGTCATGATAATGCTTGTTTTGTTTGTGACCGTTGTCAGGGTCGCTTTGTACCTACTGGAGGACATTAATAGTCATTTGAAGGAAGGGTTTTCAACGTTTCAAAATTATATCGAAACAAATTACAAAAAATATTGTTGTTGTTTTCAATGTGTAAGCAGAGTTCTTCCCATTCTGTTTCTATGTTTCTTTTTTTTTCGTGTGGCGTCAAGACGGCCTAGCGGACTTTTCGGGTGGACCTTCTTGATGAAGCAGGCTTAAATAAAATACATAGCGTACCTACGTTTACAGCAAAGATGTCAATCGTCTTTTTAAGTGTACACTTCATTTTTCTGCCAACGGTATTCTTGTGCTGTACGCCTCGGCTACTGGAGTTTTCCTTGTAGTGATAGTGTACGGAAATATCCTTTTTTTTATGGCCCAAACACCTACATCATTGGGTATGTACATCTGTAGCGAACTTCTTCCGAGGTGGATGAAGCAGGTTATCTAGGCGAACAGGAGAACACTTGCATTAAATAGAATACTATTTGACGATAAACTGGAAAAAATACTGCCCTATTTCACAAAATAAAAATACACTAGATCCTAATGAAGCAAATTAACATATGATCTGATGACAGCTCATCTGTGGTGAAATTCGCATTTTATTTATTTATTCATTCATTCATTCATTTGTTAAAAACGCTTACAGGCCCTTAGAGGTAATGTGTAAGAGGGTAATGCAAGAAAATGCTTACAACGTGTACAGTGTACAAAGGAACGGTAATAAGTGCATAAAGAAATTAGAGCAAGAACAAAAAAATTACTGTAACATATGCGGCAACGCAGTGAACATTTCTTCAGATGACATACAACAAAGAGCTAGATGCAAGAAAAAATATATATATATTTGGGAAGCAAGTGCACAGCTGAATCTTTCTCGTACGCGTCAACGCTGTTTCTTCCGGTTCCCTAATGTCACGCTTTCTGTATTGTGCCTCACGGCCATCTTTTTTTATCATTTTGTTTTATAGGCGACTTTGAATGACACCGCAAAAGAACGCGTGAGCCTTACATGAAAACGCAGCTGCTTTCATTCAGAAGTAAACCCTGGAAGTTGCTGTTCTTGAAATCAGGATGAAGCGCACCGAAGATGGCCGGGGACATTGGAAGTGGACAGGCAACCTCCGCTGTGCACTTCCACTGTACCGTGTCTTCAGTGTCCTCCTTTCTGATCTTTAAAACATGAATGTATATACCAACTAGTCCCACTCACCATCTTGTTGCTCGTACGTGGCGTTCGTTGAGACGCCGTGTTTACCTTCCGCAGAGGGGCTGCTCTCTGTCGTGTCATCCTCAGCATTGATCGAGCCTGGGAGCAAGAGGCGCCTCTATTCACCTGTACACCCGCCGCTATGGAAACATCGCTAATAGACAGCGTGGATATCAAAGTGATATAGTTCCCAAGAGCTGTCTTTGCGCAGGGTTGTAGCCAGATCTACATGCATGACTTACGAACTAGCGCAGTTCCACTAAAAAAAAAAGAGAAAAGAATCTATCAACAGTGGTTTAATCCACCCGAGGGTAAGACTGTATGAGCGAATAAAAATGTGCTTTTTCAATTATGAATTTGAAACAATCTAGCCAGTGCGTGCTACCCCTCATGATGAATAAGGAAAATGATCATAAAGAAGCAAAAAAAAGCAATAAAGACAATATGGAGACAACTATAGCCAAGGGTAAATGTACGCATAAACACATAAGGAACAATGGGGCTGATCAATTCTTAAGCCCATCTTGCTAAACCAGAATGACCAGGCTCACCGCATTTGCATTTCTACCATACCATGCGGCACGCGAAACAAGTTTCGTGCATTTGTCGGTGCGCGGGCCACGTTAGCAATCGCGAGGGAATACGGGGGCCCTCTTGCGGAGACCGGCGCCTCTCCTGGGCAACCGTTGAAAGCGGACCGCTCCTTACCGGCTAAGCCAGGATAGCACACCCTCTACTCTATGGAGGCACTACGCGCAGGCCACAGATCGGAAGGGATACTGTGAAACTGCGTGCGTGGCAGATAGAGGACCGAATCAATAAACACCGCAGAGCGACTCGCACGATGTCGGCGCCCCTCTCGAACATGGCAGAGCGCATCACATTAAAGAACAGGCAGAGACAAGAAATAACAATGAATAAAGAGGGAAAAAAAGGCGGTGGATGGCTGAGGCAAAAGTTAGGGAGAAATGGGGAGCCATACGAAGGATCCACCCACTCTTATCCAATCAATATCGCAGGCAGACTTGTGTGAACACAAATTTTTAAAACGCAAACATCGTCATAGATGGAAATGCCTGCTCTGACCTTCCGGAAGAGACTTCCTGCGCCAAGTTCAAAGCAGTCGGCGCACTGAGCAGTCGGAGAACGTGAGCGAATTAATATATGCGATCCAACTAACGCTTTCTGCCGCCCATTAATAACGAATACAGTGAGCTGCCATTTAAAAAGCAGCCGCATTTCGAAAAAAGAACTTTTTTGCTCTCTCTCCGCCGCTTTCTTTAGAATCGCACTTGTGTTTCTTTCTTTCCGTTTTTCTCTTCTTGTTCCGGGCCAAAAAAGATAGTCCTGGGGGACATTCCGTCCCGACGACAGTTTCAGAATGGAAAAGAATGAACGCGCCACCCCACAGAACCCGGGATCGGGGTGCAAAATGACAAAAATGTGCCGCCAGCGATGGAGAAGAATCGACTTCATACACGGAATGGAAAATAAAGATGGCATCATTAATTAAGAGACGTCCGATAATTAAAGGGAGCCGCCGCACGTATGGCAGGCCACAGTCAGATGGAAAAGAGAAGCGCCTCACCGACGGCGCTCACTCGGAGACGAAACTGTATCTTGAATTCAAAGTAGATTGTCCGGCGCCAACAGGCGAAAAGAAGCCGCCCGGACTAAGACGATCGCGAGCGAGAAAAAAAAAGTGGGGGGTGGGGATTCTGTGCCGAGATGCCCTTTTATTACTCGCACGTGCCAGACTGTCTCTCTCTTTCATTTTTTTCGCCTCATTATTTTGTTAGGCGAAGCGCTTTTTAAATGCCTTGGCGATCCCGAATTCATGCACCACTCTCCCCATCTCCGGGGAAAACAACGGGACGGAATAAATGGATCATCGGCCGCATCAACGTATACGCGCGCACGTGCGAAATGTCGAGGCATACATTACGACGGCGCTCTATGGTGAGGTGATACGGCCGAGAGGTGCGCCGGCCATCTCCCACTGCGCGTACGCTTTCTTCACCTCATGCCGCCGCTTTTTCATTACTTTGTGAGAGCGCTCCGCGGAGACGACGCTCACGAGTTCATATATGGTCGTCACGTTCGAGCGGCCTGCGTATGTCCGAAAGATAATGATCATTTCTTGCGATAATTGCATAAGAACAAGGTGAGCGCTGCTCCCCCCCCCCCCCCACTCCCAACTCTCGCTGGCCTTACTGTTGATTACATTTGCGCGGTGTGTAAATCGCGGGGAAAGCGTACGTCTTCTATAAGCATATTCTTTTCTTATCTGCGTTTTTTCTTGCGGACATGTGAATTTATATAGAGAGACCTAAGCTTGCCTCGATTGATGCTAGTGGCATCATTTATACATAAATAAATAAATAAATCTGTATCTTTAAAATAGAAAAAATAAAAACTTATAGAGATATTGCTTTGTACTTTATCATACTTACAGACGATAATGCGCTCTGAAGAAGTTTTCATAGTAAAACTGGCAAGACGACTTTGTTTATTGGTTCATTTTTGTTGTGTTTTGTGTTTCGCGTTCTACCACAAAAGTGGCTGCTTTATTCTGAGCCGAGGAAAAAACTACGCGTGTCTGGTTTCAAGATAACGTCATCACCCACAGTCGGAAAAGTAACCGACTAAAACTGCACACATGCCAAATCCGCTGTCTATATGGGAACTATACTTTTTACTAATAAGAAAAATAAAGTAGGAAGCAGGACGACTTCCAGCTTCTCCAGTTCTAGTTATTCCCACCCTGTGTATCTATCCAGTCGGTTCACATTATGCAAAATGTTCACAGACATTGTTCAACTACCCAAGAGCATAATATCTAATGTTGAATAACACCTATTGTTGCATAATATATAAAGCGAGGCAAAGCCTTTGCTTCAGACACCTATAGAGATGAGCACATAAAGAGCACTTTCACTATGGTTATGAACAAGGACAACCTACATAAGCTGAACGCTGCTAACCTATAGCAACAGCTGCGCGAGAAACCTTTGGCGTGTGGCAGCGTTCTCGAACTGCCAATAGCTGGTTATATTGTGAACGCATTTGAATTCTGGCGATAATTTTGTTCATGTGTCACCGATTACATGTTCAGCCTTCGATCGCAGGGAAAGAGGAGTTCCTGTCAATCGTCGCCCGCAGAAACCACGAAACTTCAGCCCTGCTTGAAGAGGTGTGCATAATGAAAGTTCGTACATAACATGTCATGTAACATAACTCCGAGCTTAATGATGCGTCGAAAGTACGCACTGTTCGTTGTTTAACGAAATGTTCCAAGTATAGTTTGGATTAAACAAAGTTCCGAATGATCTAACTTCAAATAATTGCTAGTTTACTCTGCGCACCCACAAGGTGAATACCATTCAACGCTCCTGAGCTAGGCAGGGCAAGGCATTTTATTGCTAGGGGCTTACAGATTCCACGGGAGTTGCGTCAAGCCCATGAACAAAGAAGTGAACCGCCGAGAAGTTGTTGCCATCTGGATAAGAGAGATTCGGCAGGCTTATTCTTGTTCTATACGGAAGCGGGAAAGAGTCCGAGAGCCTCCGATAATCAATTCACAGACGATGCTGCGCAAGAAAAGCCAGCGGGGCCTTCCATTTTCCATTTTAATTAGAGGAGCGCCGACGGACGCACCAATTAATACAATTTAAGCTAACGTAAATTATTGAGCCTGTCGACGAGGGACCGAGGGACATCTGACAGTCAGTCTCTGTCGCCCGCCTTCTTCTTGGCCGTCATCGGTTCGTGCTGCCGTGTTCGCGTTTGCCGCCTAATTGCCATTTCTGCGCCCGCACTCGTCGCACTATATCGCCGCAGCAGCTTCACTGAAGCCCGAGACGGCTCGCGCTCATCGCTCGATGGGACGTGGAGAAGCTGCATGGAGACTTACATTAGAAATTATTCTTTCCCAACATTGTCATCCTTTGACTGCCATATCGGCGAGCCTGCTGGCGTTTTCATAACTTTAATTTCACTTTTTTTTCGTCAATTAAAGAGCTGGTCATTGATATACAGCATGAAAAATCAGTGAGAGAAATTCAGTCACAGATACATCAACCTTCAAGACACTTTGTTTTTATGTGGCTCAAAGTGTTTGTGCTTTCGTTTATATTTTTTTATAGAGTGTGATGTGAACGCAGGCACGAGTGCTTATAAAACCGTACATTTGAAGGGCGGAGACATTAAACTATATAGAGAAGAAAAGTTTGGAAACCCCTGTCGTCAGCTGTTTGCTTGGTTCATTAAACTTTTCAAATTAATTATAGCACTGTTTTTCATATATGATTATGTTTAATTGTTAGAGACGAGTAATGCTCTCACCCATTATGAGAAATTGAACTGCGGCTACTTCCATAATGTTGAAATAATTGTTCGTTTCCTCACCAGCGTATAACCGCATCAGTGGTGCCGTATATAGTATAGCCTTGTGCGCCAAGTAGTCAAGTGTCACGCGTGTTACCCATGTGTATTCCATTTCTATAAGTGACCACGAAAGAACATTATTTCAAATGTAAACATTTCCATGATGGTGGTCAGTGGTTTACGCGTACGGCTTGATACTGAAGGTTGCTGCAGGGCTCCATTTCTAGTAAGGGTAGTTAGTGATTTTTGTTGCTGGTGTTGTTGCGGTCACATAGTTGGGGCAAAAACGAGAATGGAGTGAGGATGAAGGTATGGCTTCACGACGAAAGGAACGATGGCTCAATGCGTGTCATAATGCGACAGACAAATAAATTGGCGTATTAGAAGGACCAATCTTGCTCCCTTTATTTGCAGCTACGTTAAATATGTTAGGTCATTCAATCGTATGGAAACAATAAATTCGAATCTTACGTAACCAATACGCGTGCCTTGCGTATAACGAAATGAAAAATGTCCCCCCTAACCAATCCTTCAAGAAGAACACGCGTATAAACAGAAAATGATGTCTCCACGTCACCCATACATACGCCGTCTTAGTACTGTACTCTTCCTTAACCTGCCTTTTGGCCTGCGTCGAATCGTGGACGCGAAAAACTCGGCACCCTTTGGCGCACTGAATCGATGATTTTCGCTTCATATTTCAAACTCCATCATGGGAGGCACTCCTTAAGAGCTTTTCCGTGCGCTTTATGACTCGGTTGATCTTTGCAGTTGACTGAACCAGCAGTGCACCTGTCCCGGAATCGGAAAGAGCTGGCTCCAATTCCTGGGCCACCGCTTATATGGTATTTTCGTTGTACTGCATCGCCATGCACCTGCAGTGGTGGCTTCTGTTTGGCGTGGCTGTATGCGAGGTTGGTAAGGCCTGCAAGAAAGACAATATGTCGATGAAACCGTGTGTTACAATGTAGAAACTTCGTTTACACCTTCTTGATGCCACCTTAACAGAATAGTGTTCATTATGGATCCAAATATAACTTGTCAGGTTACAGAAGCATTTTACTTAGCTGTTATCACGACGAAGACAACGTGTGATATCAGTTTCGTGAACTGTACATCATACAATGAGATCTTTCTCATGCAGTACAGCCCTCAGAGCTCTTCTACAGAGCACCATAGCAGCGCGATCTTATGGTAATCAATAATATACTACGGAGAACCACCTTGTTTCTGCCCCACTATAGCGAGTGAATGGTATAGCGGCACACTAGCTCGGCAAGCGGCATACTACAACGTCATACAATGGCGGGCTTACAAGGTTAGCGCGTATCTCGATTTCCATTGCCTTTCATCAAGCGAGCTTAGCTTGCCTGTTGGCCACGAGATTGGGCAGAGTCGCTTCCTGGTGGCAAGTGACCGAAGCGATGAAGTGTGGATTGCTCCTTGCGTCGACTGCTAGCCACGTCGTGTTTCTATGTGCGCGTACATCATGCACGTTCTCAAAGTGTGGTCTGTCCGATCATGTCAGCGCGAGTGTGACTGTTTCTACGTATGCCTGAAACGACGTACGAAAGCATTTGGTCTTGCTCGGCTGCTAATTCATTGTGATAAGATCGGCGAGTGCAACGTTCCAGAGTGCTACTTATTGTCGTCGTACCCTCCATTCACCGGAATAAATTCAGATAGGGTGCCACTTTCTGTTCCAAGCACATCGCAAAATGTTCTTGGCATCCTCCCAAACATGATAACTAATAAATGCTGTGTGAAGAAGGCGTTTTATGGCAACTCGGTCGTAAAAAAAAAAAAAGAGAAGCTTAGGCCATGCACTTGCGCGCTGCTGGTAGTTGTGCAATCACGGCACTGTAGTTTATCGATCATGCTAGAAGCCTTAGTTATGTTTATCTGGCCGTGGTGGCACTACATAGAACTGTTACTATATTTCTATGTAAATATTATTATACCATAAACTCTGAGACTTCAGTACTTATGCTGTACTTAAAACAGAGTTACCATGCGCAACCATGCCGAGATTTAAGAACGCTTTAAAGAGCCCAGACGTTGAAAATTAATTGAGGCGGCGTGCCTTGTATATAATGTCATGTCACTTCACTGAAAATTTCATCATGTTTATATTGTCTTCTGCATTTGTGTGGCATTGTTAGTGACTGACGGAAGGCAGTGGTAATTTTTTTTGTCTGAAAAAAAAAACAACAACACGCTTGTCCCATTCGCCAGGCATTTGTTGTAGCACCGTAATCCATCGATGAAACCTTTCTGCTGAACTCTTGTATAAAATTTTTACTGGTACAAGAGCATGTCTGTACACGTAGTAAACGCAGTGTAGCGCAAAGCGCCATCAGCCACTAAGCTTTCCTGCTGAGACTTAACAACTGTCCCACATTTCAAGATGAACAGAATGTGTGAAAAAAAAATCATACGCGTATAAGGTGTAAATGGCGGTACTGAACGAATCACAAAGATATGCGGGCTTTTTGCGATCTTTCTTTCTTTCTTTTTTGTAGTACGCAGATGACGAAGATGTAAATGAGTAGTTAAGTCGCGCTACAGCAGTGCGTAGCAGGCGGAACACAAACTAGCCACGTACAAACAACACAGCAAAGGCGTGATTTAGTGCGAAAGCGTGAAGAGACCCAGGGCGAGAATCCCTGTGAAAGACAGAATGCGCTTTCCTGGCGGTTAATGTTAACGTTGCATAGGCGACGTGCACCGATTCAGTAGAAACGAGCGTAGATATTAAAAGTAAACTGTAACCAACATATTTATCTGCCGAAAATCGACTCAGACCGCACGCAACGAAGCACCGCTGCGTGTACTTGTATACGCACCACCGACCGACAATCCACACTTGCGCGAGACGGGTGCTGCCACCTATAGCCTGATTTCGCCGCGAATAGCTACGAGGAGATATAGCTCTATATTACTAGTTCAGCTGTGATTCAAAACGGCTGGTTCTTGACCCACTTTGCGTATCATATATATAATTCATTGCTGCGGGCATCACATTCGCCGACCAGGCTATTTTTTGCTACGAATCCGCTCATACAAAGTATAGTCTCGAACAAGCGGCACTAACCATAGAGGATGTACTCTCTAGAGCTCTAAACAAGTGGGCTGAGGGCTGCTTACACATTTGGTGCACTATGGTAGGTGCTCATTTCGGCGATCATCCACCATGTTCAAATATCGAAATGCTGATGAGTAGCAGGAAATGCAAGAGCTGCACAAATGTTTTATCCTTGGTGAGGGCAACGTGCAGTGCTATCTCTGCTGATATTGGTTGCGTAGAAGGACCTGTAGGATCCAGCCATGCCCCTGGAACCTGCGGCGATGACGCGCACTTTCTTATCTGCGTACTTTCCGGCCGTACGTGTCGATGCGCTGTCGTATTCTATATATAGGTGAGAACCGCAATGCTGTGATATGGCCGCATTTAAGTGCAGAATAAAAAAAATATTAAGGAAGGAAACCCCCTAGCAGCTATATTTAGGCCCACACATCTAGATGGGTATAACGTATGTTTCTCATACTTCAAGGGAGCACCGAGTCAATCGTGAAGCGATGAAAAATTACTGCTTCACCAGCAGCGTTGCCCGCTTGGGGGTGCCGCCATACTACACAGTTCAAACATTCAAAGAGCACGAGGAGGTTTCCGGGACCATAGGCAGCAAACAAGAACTAAAAAGAAACAAGAGGTTCTGGCTGCAATTCAGAACAGGCAAATATCAAATCCTTCACCTACCCAGAGCAGCTTCATGTTTTTTTGTTTTTTCCTCTCCTGCAGGCCAGTTCGGTTATTAATGCCGGCGCGACCTTTGACGGGCGGCACATGATGCGTCATGAGCCCGAAGCCCTGACGGGACTCGCGAGTGTCCATCTGCGGGATAGCTGGCGCGCCATTGTGAACTCGGAGCACGCAGCTGACCCGCGACATGGCGCGGCGGTGCTCCATCATGTTCATAATCGATAGAGACAAACTCCTCGAAGAGCCGTTCCAGAAGGGCGCGCGCATGGAAACCCGGACACAGGGAGAGAACGGCCCCGGGAGGAACCTGTCCACCGAGCATTCGAAAAGAAGCCCCCAGTGACGGGAACTTGAAGCGGCGAAATTTATGGTTCTCCAGAACAACGTCGTCGCTCGCTGTCCGGTCGTACACAGACGTCTCGCGTTGCCTGCGTCGCCACTGGCGCGCGGTGGTGGCATCGGATGAAGAAGAAGAAAGGAAAAAAAGAAGCAAACGCGAAGCTCTACTGAGTTCATAAATCAGGCCGCCACACCCTTTTCCAGTATCCGCGCGGACCACAAACACAGACGCACGCACGGAGAAGAGCGAATTCTTAACAGCACCTACTCGGCCAGACGGGGCGGCAGCGATAGGCGTGTGCCGCTCTATCGCCGTAATGATTCTCTGTCATTAACAACGTCAAGCGACGGCCGGCCACCGCTTCTATAGATGTACCACTCTCGCAGCGAGTGTATAAATACTGGACTGCTGTAATGATACTGCGCGACACGTTGGGCTGCGGCAGCGAGCGAGAAAGAAGAGCCTTGACATTCGCCACGCTGACGGACGGGCCCCGAGAGAATACCGCGCAGCCCGAAACATGCATTAACTGCTTTGCAGAGCACTCATTTACGGTTATTATTTATCCCCCTGATTTATTGGATGCGCGGAGGGGGGGGGGGGCGAAGCGCCTTATTCCGCTCGCTCTCTTAATGAGAGGGTGTTTATTGCTGCGATGAGGAACGATCATGAGCCAGTAAAGCAATAAAACTAATTACCGTAGTAGCCCGCGACCAGAATTTAACTCCGGGTGACTAGAGGATGTTAAGGAGACGAGCTCAAGAGCTCTCGTAACCGTAAATAGATAAATCACTTTCGGCCAGTGCGGAGCGTTGCTCCGATAGACAAATGGCACTCTCCCGAGAAGAGGCCATCACAAAAGGCCCGCTCACTTAGCATCGCTCACGGGCTTCTCCGGAGGGGGGAGGTTTTTGAGGTCAAAACATTCGGCTCCCTCAAACAGGAACCACCTAGCCCCGCGGAGGAGAGACAAAAAACACGCCGTGCCAGCCTAGCAGAAAAGAGTGATTTGTGACTGATAATTGTGGGTCTCAAGCGTTCGGCCCGACAAGACGAATGTTTGCTGGCTTCTTAAAACGCTCATCACTTGCTGCAGCAGCTTGTCCTCCTGCTATTCATCGTTTTCTTTTTGTTCCATTTTTTTTCTTCTTTCTTGCGCATCGCGCCTACCTGCGCGGTCATTCTTTCGCTTCTGTTGAGCCATCGCGTACATTTTCCCACAGAGAACAACATGGCTCGGGATTCTCATTCTCGCCTCCGTATACGGCGGGGCCACCAATCGGAGGAGAAGACTCGCTCGGGTCT
Source organism: Rhipicephalus annulatus (assembly GCA_013436015.1). NCBI lineage: Eukaryota > Metazoa > Arthropoda > Arachnida > Ixodida > Ixodidae > Rhipicephalus > Rhipicephalus annulatus. The sequence continues at coordinate 140,976 of WOVY01002291.1, read as the reverse complement.
TGTTCCTCAATCATGCTACTCACTCTGTAGATATCCCGTCGGCTTTCTTTTTGCATTGGCCAGCACGCTGCACTTCAGTCGCGTGCACCCTGATTCACAATGGTGCGGGAGGGTGATTCCCTCCGAACAGTTCAAACGGCCGTGGTTTGAACTGCATGCTTCGAAATACTTCGGGGCATGCGTCGACGCCTGTGATGATCGCTTGAAACTTCTCTTGTCGGTCAGCGTTTTCAGACGCTTCGTTGGTCCTATCAGCATCGATCCCATCGTGTTCTCTTATACGGGGTGAAATGCTTCAAAAGAGGGAGAACGGGAGGGGATTGAGGGGATTGTGTCTATACTAAGCATTCCTCTATCACACCGAATCATTGCTTACTTTTCGTGAAGTACGTAAAGATGTTCCTATAGTCGCCGGCTTCCTCGGTATTCGGTTGATTTAGCGGCTTCAGTTACCCGGGGGATTTGGGCAGTGCGTCGTGGCTTCCTTGGCTGTGCACGTGAACGACTGTTGTACAGAGATGCAGAGCACACGGGTGGCCAGGTGCGCTCGCTGAGCAATAGGAAGCAGTTTTTCCGGCCCTTGTTCGATGCGAACAGTGGGTCCGGGACTCGATTTTGAGAGATCCTCTCGTGATAATCAGGAGTTCGCCCGCGAGAATCGCTATTTTCTGGCATGTGCGCGCGAACGGGACTAATTGTTAGCGCCGCGTCGAGTTGCGCTGCCGCAGCAAGAAAAGCCGAGGCCCGCCGCTCATGGGGTCGACCGAGAGCGTCCCCAAGGTGCGTTGTTGCCGGCACAATCAAGCGACTGCACGAAATCCAAAAAAAGGGGGCCACTGCCGCTACTCAGCCAATTTGCACGCACCGAGAGTGGGCCGTAGCTAAACTTTGGCCCTACCTCACGCCCATAGGCCAAACTCAAATTAGCAGCGGGTCTGATGAACTGGAATAATTGCAGTTGCACCGTGGCTTGCCTGCCCCACTTATCTTTGATTCGGCGCAAGCGCATCTTAAGTGGGCTCGTGTCGTGAGCCTCCCCCCAGGATAAGTTGGCCCGCGAGTGGCCGATTGCCCGAGCCTGTTTTCGCGCGTGCCGCGCGCGCCAGTCAAACGGAGTTGCGCTGGCCGGCACAATCAAGCGACACGGTGCCGCGTTGTATTTGCTTTTTGCCGCCGGCATTCTGTAGGCGCGTTCTGCGCGAGGAAACACTCAGCTGCTTCTTGCAAGCATAATGTGGCTGAGGAGCGATAAAGTTGGCAAAGTGCTTTCACTGTGACTTTCAGCGCCAGTGTTCAGCTTGCTCGCTTGTGAGTGCAAAAAGGCAACCAAAACAACAGCCACCACAAAAAGAATCATCTTTTTTTATTTTGATATTAGAAGCTGAAGACCTCTTCTAGCAGTATCAGCTCATACATAATCCTCTGCCCCCTATTATTGTGAGCCACTAACCATTATCCATTGTTTTCAACAGTTACCTAATCTTACCACACTTCACCAACAAGTGCAGCCCTCTCCTGTCATTCCGTTGTGGCAGCTATATCATAGCTGCTGCTCTCACACACCAACGGTTATCTCCTCTGCGCATAGCATGGTCCTCCGTGATCTGGTTCTTCTCTATGTTAACTTATATTGCTAGTTAACCCCCTTTTGTTTTCTTTCTCTCCTTTAACATGTTATCTTTGTTCCACAGTCCCAGCTCTTCCTCTTCGTCTTCACGGTAGCTTCGTTGCAATGCTGACGAATGCATTTTTCTTTCGCTTGTTAAATACATCAATATCTTTACCCTTTGCCGCTTGAAGTTCGCAATGATTTGCTGCCCGTTATCACCAACTATTCTGAAGACAACACAGTGTCGATGGTGAAATGCGGGTTACGGCGTGTGCCATCCATTTCCCCCCACACTCCTACTCAACATCACACTTCGAATAGTGCTTGAATGCACGTACTGAATAACTTCCGATCTTCTGCGTGACATTGCCTGACATCCATCTCGGCCAGTTTTTCACTGTTAGTGGTAGAGTATGGTGTAAGTGGAAGGCCATACCATTTCGCAACATCGAGAAGCAAATATTTTTATATTAAATGGCTACGTTCGTCACCTGGGCACTGTTCTAGACCTCTTGTCTGATACGTGTAATCAGAGACCGCAACATCACCTTCTTCTTCGATGCCGTCACCATAACGTCTAACTTAAGAAGAAACAAAAAAAAAGTTATTGAGATTTCGTTTCATTTGTTTTCCTGAGCCAAAGCGTAGATACTCTTGCGTGAGTCTTGTTGCAGCCACGCAGCGCATGCCCCACGGTTGCCTGACCATCCCTCATTGGCTATCATCTTGTAGGTGATCACATACACACGCACGAAAGAGTGTCATGCACAGCGCGTCAAAAGGAAAGAAGGGATGGGGAGAGCACGACGCACGTGCACTGTGGGTGACCCACGCCGGACGCGCCGTGAAGCGTCAAGTCCTTCGCTTCACAATTTCAGTGCCACGGTGGTCTAGTGGCTAAGGTACTCGGCTGCTGACCCGCGGGTCGCGGGATCAAATTCCGGCTGTGGACGCGCCGTGAAGCGTCAAGTCCTTCGCTTCACAATTTCAGTGCCACGGTGGTCTAGTGGCTAAGGTACTCGGCTGCTGACCCGCGGGTCGCGGGATCGAATTCCGGCTGTGGCGGCTGCATTTCCGATGGAGGCGGAAATGTTGTAGGCCCGTGTACTCAGATTTGGGTGCACGTTAAAGAACCCCAGGTGGTCTAAATTTCCGGAGCCCTCCACTACGGCGTCTCTCATAATCATATGGTGGTTTTGGGACGTTGAACCCCACAAATCAATCAATCAATCAATCAATCAAATCGCAATTTCAGTGGTTTAAAATGATGCGCAAGCGTCTCCGGACGCCCTATGCGCGTGATCGTTGTACGCCAGCCTTCGCATTTACCTGCAAAGCGGCTTTGGGTAAACTGCAGAGGCAGGAAGAGAAACGAAAAAAAAAGCAGCGACTGGAGAAAGAAGGACCCACTGGGTGAGCAGGGGAATTGATGGCCGATTGAAGTGCGCCGGGCGAGGAGCAGCTGTTGGCGTCATCGCGCGTTGCCCGGAAAGCCGTCGATGCGCGGCAAAATGCGTCTGTGGATTGGCGAGAGAGCCCTGCCAATTAGGCGCGCGCCCGCATATCACGGGGCCCGGTGGCGCATTAAGCCGACGCGTTTCAACGCCAGCCGGCAAACAGCGCACCGCCGACAAAGACAGTTTCCATCAGCGCGCACGCCGGTGAGAGGCCATAGCTCTCCTATTTCATAATTAGGTCCCAGATGACTCTGCGGACGGCGTCCACGCGTCACTAGGAGAGCGCGTCTCTCTCAAGTATTTAATTCCTGGCTTCACAAGGAGACCGCACGATGGAAGATGAAAGGGGAAAAGAAACAAGATGGCGGTGAAATACGGGCGCCCGAAGAGGCGCGACCGAGGAAAGCGTTGAGGGAGCACCGGTAAATACCGAACTTTTTGCGCCATCAGATGGGGGAAACGGTGGGGCGAACTGCGGTTGGCGCTCTGGTTCGTCGGAAAAATGCAAGCCCAACGTCTGGCGGTGACAGCGCGAGTTGCGCCTAATGGGAACGCGCTCATTTATCAAATTCCCTAATCGGCAACAAACACGACTTGTTTGGCTGCGCGCAGTTTCTCTCTGAGACGGGCACCAAGAAAACGCCGCAATCCAAGAAAAAAAAGGAGCGAGAGGCTGCCGGCCGCCATAAGGCGAGAATGAACGCCTCCCTTGTTGTGTGGGCTGACTGGATGACAATCCAGACACGGCGATGCGCATGATCAAATAAATAGATTGTGGCGGGGCACGTGGGCAGCGTTGAAGATAGAACACGACGCAAACGGAGGAAGAACTAAAATGGAAACACTTGTAGGTGTTCATGTCGAACCTTAATTATGTGCAATTAACAATGGCCGTTTGATTGTTCCGTTTCGTTTCTCTCCTTAGTTTCTGTGTTGTGGCTTACAAATAGCGCTCTACTACAGAACTATATAGGCATAACTCCGGTTTTTTCTACCTTTAATAATTAGGGTAAGAAAAAAAAATACTGAGACATCTTCCGAGTCTTGTTGTACGACTCGGTAGCTTATACCTTTACATGTACAGTGACAAGTGACGCTTCAGCTGGACGCTGAAGGGGAGAAAGTAAACAAGCACTCACTGATATGGTGTCATGTCTTTTACTGCAGAAACCGTGCCTACACAAGCAGCTACCGCGTCTTTTGTTGTTTAGGTACATCACCTATAGATCGAGTGTGCAGGACGTAACAAAAGCACACATAAACGCTCAAAATTTCATGGAAATATGGCAATCGCGTAACGAAATCGGCGTCCTTCACAGATTACAACGTGAGGGGAGGCAAGAGAGATATTTAAATTACCGTATAGAAGTCTTACTATGCAACAATGTATACCGATACAGCATTTGCACCATTCGAAATAGGCGAAAACTCTATAGTTCTCTGTGTTTTCATTGCTTCTGTTTGTTTTCTATTGAACGGCTGCATTCTGCGCTAACTTTCGTCTAAGCCAAGAGCGAAAGTTTCTCTGCAACGGCCTCGTTTTTAATTTCAAGTTACTTGGACGCAACAGCAAGAAAGCGCACACTGCGTGCTCCATACGCAAGGCTGGTTATCTTTTGCGCCATTTTTTTTTATTTGCGCCTTCTCTTTTTCCTTCTCCCTGAATAGGCGAGTCATGAAGCTTGAGGCAAACTTATTCAGCGCCTGACTCATGCCTCTGACGGCGGCATGCGCCCATCAATGATTTCTTGCGCCCCAAAGAGAAATAGATCACCGGCGAAACTGCTGCGAGGGAGAAGCGAGAGACAGAGGCGCTTCATCATTCGCATGCATCGCCGACGATGAAGAACAAGTTCTTGGTTCGACCGGTCATACACTGCAGCGTACATCTGAAAGTGCGAAACCCGCGAAGGCTCTTTGAACCTTATGAACCATGCGCACTTCGGCGGGTCTGTATGTGCACGCTTGCTCGCCATGCATCATGAGCGTGGACTGGCCTGCCTCGTCCCCGTTTCAAGAGCCCCGGAAAGAAGTCGCAGGGGCGGCCGTCAGAGAAGCTGGCGCTCGTATGTACGACACATACGCGCTGTGACACGGAAGAGCACGAGCTGCAAGTCGTCCTGCATGCAGTGCGAAAAGGGCAGCACGAGGAAGCTGCGCGCCCTGCGCACGCACGAGAGTCGGAAATTGAGCCACCGCTCAAACTGCAAATCACGCCCGCGGAATGGTGCCCGTTTTGTCACATGTCACCACTCCGAGAATAAAGGGTCCTGGAGATCCCGCTGCCCCGGTGGCGCGGCGCGTCGTCAGTCGCCGACTGCGCAATGAGGAAACGTATACCTCGCCCCCTCTCATTCCCGCAGCGGATATAAATCTGCTTAATTCGCCAGTTGCCTGACTCTGTTTCTGCGTCCGCACGCGGTTCTCGCGCCTGGTTCCTCGCGAAAGATTTCCTACTTCATCACTCCGCCATTTTGCTCGCCCCCGGCGGCGTTTCCCAGACTTATACGGCGAGCGTTGTTCCCCGCTTCATCACTTCCCGCGGAGTGTGTTAATGCCATTCTTTTTTACCCCCCTTTCCGTCTACTTGGACGTCTTTGGAGCCTGTTGGACTGACCTTTCTTATATTCCGCGCGCTGTCGCCATTCTCTCCCAGACTACTCTCCGCATTTTTTTTTTCATTTTTTCGCACGCTTCTTTTTGCGGGCTTCCGGTTTTTGACCGGAAATCAAGCTATTTGGATATTGCACGGACGAGAAATTAATCACCTCTTGGCGCCGTCTCCCAAGACGGCGGCGGCAATGACTGTCGCCGGAGATTATGCGACGGGGTGTCCCCATTAAAGCATGAAATACGCCAACGACGTGGCCGGTTCATCAGGACGGGCCCGGCCGTCGGCCACGGGCTGCCACAGACGGCCGACTGAAGCGCATTTTTCATCTGCAAATCGACTTTGCCTTTCTTGGCTAACGAGGGCGCAAAAACAAACGACCGCTCAAGTTCATCATGCATTCGATCTGCGTATGAAGAAGTCGGCCCTCTCTACTGCGTGCGCCCGCTCATAGTAATGTCGTTAACTTCCACACTCAGCTGCCGTCGACACGCCTGGCGATTTATACGTGTCTGTGGCGCCCAAGTCGCCCATTGTGCGCTTTTTAAAAATTTTTTGTTTATGGAGTAGAAGTTTCGAGAACCCTGTCTTATTCTCCCTAAACGAATAATTTTTTTTTTTTGCGAAATGCTTCAGAATTTTCTTCGTCGCCTTTTTCTTAGCCCTGATCTGTAGAATAATTGTACTGGTAGCTTAGGGAAGGCATAAAGTACCTAGATACACTTATTTGAGTAGAAGCAGAAACGAAGTTTACGTAAGTGAATACTGACGCAACAAGGCTTATAGGTATGGCTTGTTCAAATGATCTTGCTGCTAATGCCGGCACATTAAATGTGATCTCGTACTCTAGCCTCGATGTCTCCACATGTCGACCAAATGGAAATAGAAATTAGGCACAGTCGGTGACAAAAAGCGTCAAAAAGGCAGATAGAGAAGCAAGAATTGTATGCAGTGAGCATTTCATTACATAATGTTTTTGAATAAATTATGTGGTTTCACATGCCCAAGACACATGTGAGGCTTATATAGGACATCATTTCGCCCTTTTTGGAATACGCTTGTAATTCCTCCCCGTCGAAATGCTACCACAGTGGCTGGGATCAAATGCGCTAACCTAACTTTGCGGCCAACGCCATAGCCGCTGGGCTACCGCGGGTGGTTACAAATTGTGTGTGGCGTTGTCAAATCTTCGTACCTTAAAACAAAACATTTCAAAATGACAAAGATGAATGATGACACTTTGCTTCTTCCATTGGGCTGCTCAGTAAGCTATTTCGCTGCTGTTTAAAAACATCGGGGAGCACTCAAGGAACTGTATTAAAGCGGTCTTCCAACACTTTTCTAAGTAATCATCCAATGTCGTGGTTAACGAAGTTTTCTTTTTTTGCCCCAGAAATTGATCACCGCCGTATTTTAAGAATTAATTAGGTACGAGCAGCATTACAGATATTTATTGCACGCTGTGATTGCTTTCACTCTGTCTTGTCCCGACGAGCTAAGCACGGAGGAATGGCAAGGGGAAAGAAGTCATGTCACGTGCGCGTCATGACCTCGCGAACTTTTTTTTTCATCTAACGCGTGGTTTACATTCAGTGTGATCATGAGTCAGCGGGCGGGCACCCGGGGGCCTTCTACGGTGGCCTTGGAGACTATTTAGCTCACACTGATCACATCAGCCTACGGCTGGGATTTTTGGATATATGGCATGGTCATTTTGGTATACAACATAATTTGTAGAAAAAAACGATGCATTTCCAGCAGACTTCGGAAATCCATATGCTGCGTGCTGCGCCACAATGTTTGTCTCACGTGTTCTAAGAAGCCCCCACCACCGATCATCAGCGTTTTTTGAATATGCTGAGAAGAGAAATGTTGCAGATCCTCTTTAAGGACACATATACTGAGGGTACAAGTAGTGGTGTTGTGAACTGGCATGCCAGTTACAGAGAATTTGGTATTTATTTCATATGTCGTGTATGGCTGTGCTGAAATATTCAGCGCTGCTGGTTGACAAGGATTCAAAAGCATCCCATAGCAGTCTATCACTCCAAATTTTCGCTCATCCTAATTAATCTATGTCCATTTCTTCCTTTCATAGGCAACGATAGGTGGTGGTAGTGGTGGTGGTGGTGGCTGTAATGTTGCAACAGGCAGGGTCAGCCTGACCTGAATAGCCGGCAATCGCTCCGCCTGAGCATCTTCTAATAAATAGTGGTCCGTCACCAAATGTCACACAGCCCAGTGTATCGCAGGAAAGTCACCAGAATACGTTACACGCTCCTTCTTGTTGCCTTGGGCCCTTCAAGATGTCGTCTTCGACTGTCCTCGTGCCATGACAACCTTTGTGCAAGCTGCCTACCATCGCTGCTCTTTCCCTCTCAAAACGTAGGCAAAGCCAGATTGAAATGCTCGATGTCGCAGATATCACCAAAGAAAACGCAAAACAGGGAAGCGCCTTGCCCAGTCTTGAAATACCAAGCCGGCGTGTATGCGGAGCCAGTCTTTAGTTCTCTAGAAAGTCCATGAATTACGCATGGCTGATGTGGAAACTTCTGGATCACCCTACATAGCCACAGCGTAGAACACTAATGTGTCTAGAAGTTTTGCAGACTTGTTTTTTAAGGTGTGTAGCGCCATCATGATCGACCATCATTACCATTTATACTGACCATGGCACTGCTCCTCCAGCGCAGTACATGCCACTCAAGGCACGAGCAGCCAGAATGAGCTCACGCTTTTGGCGGTCTGGATGCTGGCAACTGCCGCCGCTCCGGTGCCGCTCCGTTTCGGCAGCTCATAATAAAATGGCGACATGAGCACGGCCACATCCACCACCTTCACATCTTCTAACGTCTCTCTCTCAGTACAGGCAGTGTTTGAGCCCATGTCATTATGCACGCGAGAGCAAGAGACATACACAGACAACAGGACAGTGGTACGCTCAGTAGCACAAATCGTTAGTTTCGAATGTTCTCGTAAAAGGATGGGACCAACCAACAAACGAATGCTCTGACTGTGCACCCTGTAATATACGTTCATCTGTACTATCAGTTCCTAGAAGCCTATTTGAAAAACAAGGAAAATTATTTAAAAAAATAAGAATCACAGTCTATTTTTATAACTTGAAGCAGGCCCATGATACTTGCTTGAGGGCGCCATCAAATACCTTTAAATTTTCAAAAAACAGCAAGCGACCATATTGTGCTTTATGGCCCATTTATGGTGCAGTACGCTATCTCTGCTAAAATTCAGTCATCCAAATAGATCAATCTCGATCTAGATACAAGTTGTACCTTTGCAGACTATCTTCTCTAGGTGCAGCTCACTAAATGCTTCCATAGTGGAGCTAACCTACTCATTCAGCTCGGTATCTAGAAGCCTTTAATTCTGACCACAGCATTTCCACGTAGAACTCACATGTTCGGCAAATGTCTACTCCTTTCGCCGTTTGAACAAGTCCCCTTATTGTCACTACCTTTTTTCGCATAATCAAATATTTTCGTCGCCACTATGAAAACTGTTCAATCGGGGCGCCTTGTTTTGTTTTTTAGTACTACTGTGGCAACTGGGCTACGGATGCGAAAATTTGTTGGCACTTAATAATTTCGTGTTAATAGACACGACGCAATATATGCTCTGTACGCACTCTTTCGTCGCACATTTAGCAAATTGTGGCTATGGTCGCAATGTATTTACGTTTCAGATGAAAAAAATCAGATATTGTTATTGAATTTATGGATATGACCATGATGGTATCTATAGCAGAGTAAGGAGGGGATGGAATAACAGCCCTCAGTGAACCAGTTATTTGATGGCTCAGAAACGTACATCCCTGCAAAATGAGTTGCTAAAAGGCTGTTTAAAAAGTGTTGTCGAAGCCTACACCAATCACAGGACCCACAACCGCCAGTTACCCTAAACAAGTCGGCTTCCAGTCACATTAAATATTTTTGATCAGAGAGACTCGACCCCGTAAACCTCGGTTTGAGAGTTCACAACTGAGCAAGCCTCACATCCGTGATGCGCAGAATGTAAACAATGTGGTGTTGCAGCATATATAACTAGTCCGCTGACAGCTCATTGTCAAAAATCAGAGAGGCTTTGAAACGTGACAGAAAGTGCGTAAAGAAAAAAAGTTAGACAACTCCATAGAAATCTGTTTGTCATAAACATCAACAAGCTAGCCCGACTGAATATATCTCGTTAAAAGGCATACTGGCAAGTGTGCCAATTATCACTCTCTTTGGTTCCTCGTCTCCGCTATCTCGAGTATATTACCAGAGCAAACTATCGCTCATGCAGATCTATCTATCTATCTATCTATCTATCTATCTATCTATCTATCTATCTATCTATCTATCTATCTATCTATCTATCTGTCTGTCTGTCTGTCTGTCTGTCTGTCTGTCTGTCTGTCTGTCTGTCTGTCTGTCTGTCTGTCTGTCTGTCTGTCTGTCTGTCTATCTATCTATCTATCTATCTATCTATCTATCTATCTATCTATCTATATATCTATCTATCTATCTATCTATCTATCTATCTATCTATAAAGACGATAGCCTTTCTTGGGGTACTTCCACGCAAAAAATTTTGTCTGTCTTTCTCTCTGTCACAAACGGCTCCAAACAATACTCTAAACTGCCAACCCTATCCGCAGCACTCACAAATCTTGCTCAACTTTAAGTCATAGTTGTGTGGTTGTCAATTAAAAATCAACTATTGCGCATATCTGAAGCACCATAACAACACGTCAATATTCTGTACGTGTGTCTTTATACAACGGAAGGCATAGATAAGTAATTTTAAGGACCGTTGCGTTTATCACGCTGCGCTGACAATTCAATGATATGCTCAAAAAGGCAAGTGTTTCCAACGCTTTGCTAAGACGACATGGTGGTGGCACCCAACGTGACTAGATTATTTTACTAGCTATCTAGTAACGTTGGTGGCACCTGCCCGTCGCTTTGCTTTCTACACCGTATCGCCTCCGAGACAGGCGCACACCTTTCTTCGTTTTCAAAGATAACGGATACAATGCGTTTGTGTCTAACGTGCCTCGATGCGCTCGTTCGCCTTCGCTTCACAGATCGAGACACTCTAATGCAGCGCCTCCAGAATACAATTAATCAATTTTCTCACACATGACATTAAATAAACGTTTTGTTCACTCTCTCCAGACGCAAGGCTATCGTCTTTCGACGACATTTGCAGTGAAACATGAAGATACGGGGACAATTTTTCTCTTTCCTTCTTACACTCTCTCTGTCAAGGACGAGACTTTCCGTAAGCGTGTGCGCGACGTCAACTGGACAGAGATCAGTGGAAGGCCCAAGAAGAGTATGAAATATCTCAAGTAATCTAATCCCATGTCTACACCTGTCGATTGACGACTGCCGCAAACTGACTCACTCGACTGGATTGAACTGGTTGTAATTCAAATAAATCAATTATATAGGTAACGTATGCAATTATCTATATACGTGATCTGTTGCGTAGGAAGGCGGCTTCAAAAACAGGGACGAGAAGGAGTAGAAAGTGGATGATCCTGAGGAGGAGGAGGATGTTGTACGTTGTTGGCGGATCTTGGCTAGCGAGGGTTGCAAGTGATTGCCCCACCTAGTTTTCAGCTCTCACATCATGTTGTAAGTATGTCTTTTTTGTTTAACAGAAGTGTGGACAGGCCACTAAGAAGGCACGCACAGCGTGGCGCGACAACGCACATGACGGGGGCCTATGTGAGCTATCGTGCGTACGTTTTTATGCCACACCTCCTTATCTCACTACACCACACCCTAATATAAGTGTCGCTCATCGGCAGTCACATGCGGGGCATTTAAGGCTCAGCTTCTTCAGAAATACTCGCGACACCTTCTTCCTGGATATCCAGTGAGCATGCGAACACATTGTATCATTCACAGCGCTGTGTGGCGACCGTAAACGTTAGAGCCCTTCAACGCCTTCAACGCCAGGCTTGCGCGGAAGGCGCACCACATTCACAGCGAAAGCTAGAAGAGCGGCCTTTCAGAGCCTTTTCTAAAAACTCATTGGATAATTGATACAAGCACACTTGCTTGATATCCACTATTAACAATAAAAATTATTTTGTAGTAGGCTGGCATTCGCCGTGCTAATTTTCGTCATTCTTCTGAGAAGCGTATTATCCGCTATACTTTTGCAAGAAATTTCGGGCCAATTGCTCATGCAGTGGCTGACGCCGATGATGAATCATGCCTGAAGTGGGTATGCGCCATTGTTAATAGGGGAAGAAAAACAAGCTTTTTAATGAGTTGGACAATAGGATGACCCACTCGTTGCGCTATTAGCATTGTGCGACGACTTGTTCTTTCGCTGTTTTAAAACGCTTTATAAGTCGTATTAACACGCTTCGCCACGGTGGTCCAGTGGTTAAGGTACTCGGCTGCTGACCCGCAGGTCGCGGGTTCAAATTTCGGCTGCGGCGGCTGCATTTCCGATGGAGGCGGAAATGTTGTAGGCCCGTGTGCTCAGATTTGGGAGCACGTTAAAGAACCCCAGGTGGTCTACAATTCCGGAGCCCTGTACTACGGCATCTCTCATAATCATATGGGGGTTTGGGGACGTTCAACCCCACATATCATCATCAAGTCGTATTAACACGATTGCTTTCCCGACGTCAAGCCTGCCTAAGGCAAGTTTGCCAAAAAGTCCCAAGCACCGGCGTGGCTCATTGGTAGAATACTGAGCTGGCACCTTGCGAACCTGTGTTCGAGCCCCAAGTTTTGATCTTATAACAGCTTTCGTTGTAAAAACCACAACAAGAACCAGCTTGGTCACATGGGAAGAGACTGCTAGCTGACAGAACAGTGAGAAAGCGTTCAATATTTCACTTTATTACCACGCACCGGAACTTTTTCGCGTCAAATGTTGACGAACGAACATTTCTGTCCGAAGCGGCCCCCTATTTAATTGCTTCGCAAATTCCAAATGTTCTAGTCAAATTATGTGTCCCTGCATTGAATCCCGCACGAAATTTTTGTTACAAATCAGTAAATGCGCCATTTCGCCTTTCGCGAGCAGTACTTACGCCGTAATGGCGAGCAATTAATATAAGACGTGCTCCGAACATGAAGGCCGTCGGATGACTGCACTTCACGCAATGCGCTTAGCGACGCCTCGCGACTTTTCTCGGTCGCGAAAAAAACAAAAAAAAGAGAGAAAATAGAAGATAGCTAAATGAGGTGGTCCGAAAAGCAGATTGCAGCGTCGCGATGGACGTCGCTGTGAGAGATAACCCGCAGATCATTCGGCATGCGCGCGCTCTTAAAGAAAAAAAAAGAAAGAGAAAGAGTAAGTGCAAGAAGACGCTCCGGTCATCATCATATTTTACGTGGGTTGCAATTTTGAAACGACGTGACTAGTCCCAAACGCAGCTAAGAAATCTTTCCATTCAAAGGCGTTTGAAAAGCAAAGCGTCTCGCAGCCCAGCCACCGAGATCGAGAAACAACTGCGTCCCTTCTTTTTCTCGGTCGGCTTCTGGGGAAAGCGATGAAGACTGAACGCAATAACGGATATAAAAGCGTTTGCATGGCTGATGGCAATGCAAAAAAAGAAATTAAGCGCGAGACAGGGAAAATTTTCGCTCATCACTAAACAGAGGTTGTATACGCGGCATCCATTACACGTTGTGCTTTTCTTCAAATGCGAGTTCACGTCAATTTTTTTTTTGTTTGCGCTTAATCATGGCTATACCCTTCCAGCGCCACCTGCTTCCGCAATTAAATGCAGAAACGAGAAATAAAAGAAACCCGTTGTTCAACAAGCCAGCTTTCTGCACGCGCATACTCTCTGCTTACGACGCCGTTTGTTTGTTTCATCGCACTCTGGTGTTATTGCTGCGGCAAACGCGTGGAATTTGCGGCGTTTTTGCATTGTTCCTTTCCCTTCCAGTGCTTTTTTGTGCTTTAGTTCTTTGTGGCTGCAAATTGGCACCATTATTCACCTGCGAGAAAAGAGGTCGTTACCAGAAAGACGTGCGAGGTCATCTTTTTTTTTCCTTCTTTTTTTTTTTTTGTCGTCGTCCTCCACTCTGTATGTACCCTTCCTCTAAGAGTGCCCGCTGTGCCAAGAGACGCTCCTCACAACGGTGGCAGCAAGAGAGAGACAAACGTGCACCGCGACGGGCGAGCGTGATTAGCAAGCCCGAAAAATGTCAGGCAAGTACTGAGGGTGCATGGCGTTGCCATCGCGCGCCTGGCGCGCCCAGGGCCGCTATCATTTCGGGGACGGGCATTAGTCGCGTGATGTAATTGCTGCATGGGCGACACCTCTGCCGCCGCATGCACTGTCGTTGCTGTTGCTATACCATGCCCTGTTGCTGCGTCATAGTACCTTCGCTTCTTCAATGCACCCTGGGCGTGGCATCTAACACCTCTTCCTATCTCACTACTTCGCGTTATTTATTTATTCAGTCATTCGTATCTACTCGCTTTCGATTAGTTCAGGTCAATCAGTGTCCTCCCTCGCTAGTGGTTGCAAGGTACTCATCTAGCGCTGCTTTCCTGTGTAGCCGTCTGCCAATGCGGAGAAGTACAAATGGTTTTTTTTTCTTCTAAGGGAAGGTGAATTGATGAAGACCACTACAACGGACTTTTTTGAGCAGTGATGGCCCCGTAACAATGCAGCTGCATTAGTAAGGCCATAGAGTTTCTCAAAATCAACTAGAGGGCACTCTGGCGCTGCGATCGTTCAGCGACCATGGGAATGATGGGTAGTACACACATTTGCCTAGTCTTCGTATTTGCGGGTGGTGAATCGTACTTGCGGCTTCGTTTATTGCTGTGTTTCGATTTTGTTTTGAAAGAAAGATTCAACCCTTTTGAACTTCTTCACCCAATTTGGAAAGGCAATTTGAAAAAAAAATAGGGCGGTGAAGCGCAATCGCTGAACATTTGCTGATTTTTGTTTCGTGAGAAAACAGCTTCAAGCCACACGGAATACACACGCAGCCAAAAGCAGGCCAGAAGTACGAAGTTTAGACAAATGTGCGTACTACCCATCATTCCCATGCTCACTGAAGCGCCGTGCGTTGCAGCTCCCATAGACACTAGCGCCAGAGTTCCCTCTAGTGTATAGTACTATGAATAAGTGTAGTAGTGTACTCTATGAATAAGGCCAATGGATTTTCGCGTCATTTTACTCGCATCACGCTGCGTCAAAATTTGCCACGGTGACGTTAAGAGAAATTATAAATTCTCGCCTTTTACGTGCCGAAACCACTATCTAATTGCGAGGCCCGTTGTTGGGGGAGAGGTCCAGCTAATTTAGATCACATGAGATTCTTTAACTTGCATTGACATTATACAGTATATATACCTCTGGCATATCACCTTAATAGAAACGTGACCGCGGCGCGACCGGAACCGAACCCGCCTTTTTCGACTCAGCAGCCACATTAACTGCTGGACCACCACGGAGACTGTAAAAAGAAAGTGGAGAGAGAGGGGAGTGAGAGAGAGTAGGGTACACGTGCACTTATTTGGTTACCGGTGTATTTCACTGTACATATTTTGATTCTAAGCCTAGGAGCTGCTAAGCACGAGTTGGTGGGTTGGAAGGCTGCCGTGTTTTGATGTTGGTATGCAATAACACCGGTGGACTTTACTTCAGGGGTACATTAAGGAAGCCTGAGTATCCAAAATTTATGCATGCGTAATCCCTTATCACGATGTATGACTAAAGCTCCAGAATGAAATAAATTTAAGCCAGATTTCCATTCTACCATGGTCAGAAGGAGGTATTGGGTATTTATGAAGGTGTAAGTTCTGCTCCATCAAGCAGTGGTGTAAAACACCGATTATGTTTAATTACCCAGATTTGTTTGTTTAAAGCGACACTCGCAAGCTTTACTGGTAAGAAAATAGCTTGTACAAGCATGTCGAGCGTAATCGGCGGTCATTATAATGGGTGAGTGCAACCTCTAAAAAAAAGCAAGCCTCAAAATATGGTATACCGAACTAGTTTTTCCCGTGTTACTAGGCGTGATCAGAAGATTCTGAAACGAAAAAAAAAAGAGCACGAGTAAAGCTCACAACGCAACTTAGGGTGTAGTTTACGGCACCGAGATTTCGGGCCGCTCTCTCCGATGGTGTGTTTGGTCTAATTGTAAGGGCACACATGGGACGCGCGGATAGGACCATCCCGAAGGCGGCACCGGCGCTCGTTCGGTTTCTCTTTCTCG
The DNA here is from genome assembly GCA_013436015.1 of Rhipicephalus annulatus. Lineage (NCBI taxonomy): Eukaryota > Metazoa > Arthropoda > Arachnida > Ixodida > Ixodidae > Rhipicephalus > Rhipicephalus annulatus. Next base: position 125,082 of record WOVY01002291.1, on the reverse strand, counting down.
ACCTCGGGACCGCCAGAACCCCGGCGATCGCCGAAAAATACGGCCAGTAATTTCGGCGACGTCAGAGTTTTCGATAGGCGAAAACCGCTAAGTAGGGGACGCCCCCACTTCACGCCACGCTCGAACCCACTTAATGCTCAGAGACAATGCCCCTGAGAGTGCCCGTGGCGCACCTTTTACTGCCCTCCACTAATGAAGTCCATATGAGCTTCTATAATGCTCCAAGCCTGGCCTGTACCGTGTGCATGGACCGTGAGCCCGCTCTGTTCGTTTTGTTGGCTGCAAACGGCTCCGACCCCAAAATGAGCCAACTTAACAGTGGCGAATCTGCTGGGTCTGCGGCACGCGCTTTCCCTACGGTCGTACCACCATGTTCGGTATCAGGACCCGTGGCTAGAAACATGAACGGAAGGGATACGTTGCGCTGGAACTTGTTTATGCCAGCATCGTAAATTAGACAGGCTCGTAAAGCAAGCGCGGCTTCGTTTGGTTCGCTGCCAGTGCGCGCCCTGAGGACCTCCCCCACATCACCGGTCCCCATCTCTTATCAGCGCCTCGAGTGGACCAGCACGAATCATCGCCTACGCGGTGGGGCCCGGGCTTCTTTGCTGCTTCCCCGAATGTGCGCACTGTCATCCTTAACCCGAGTGGGCGCATTCGGATAGAAACTTCGTGGCTGCTCTGGCATTAAACGCGTATCGGGCGAGGCGGACGTCGTTCCGCTTTTTTGTATATGATAGCCCTGCTGATAAAGAAGGAAACGTGGCGTTTGCTCCCCGAGAGCCACACGTTGAAGCGCTTAATTGCGTTCGTTGCCTTCGTTAGGGAGTTTTAGAATAGCGCACCGCGAGCCCTTGCGGTGTGGTCGCTGCCACTGCGCGTGCGTCGCGCGCGAGCTGCCGTTTGCGTTCGCGGCCCGCCCGCAGAAAATCCGAAATAGCGGGTGGCGTGTGCGACCCGCATGTGGCCCGCAGTCGTTGGGGTCGAGGCTGTGTGTAGTTTCCGTGCATTTGAGTTGCGGGGCAGCTAAAGTACCTAAATTGTTCCCTAGGATCAAACGTTATTCTTAAACTCATATGCTGCCCGCTACGCCCGCAACATCCGCAACACCCGCAACGCCTACAAACGTTGTTCTAAAACTCCCTATTATAACGACGAGTTTTTTCCACGTGCATAATTTTCACTGTTTGCGCATGCGTTGGTGTTTTCATTGCAGCTTTCACTTGTTACTGTCAATTAGCACTCGTCTGGAGAGGAATAGTTGGCGCCATGTTCCCCGTTTGGTAGTATTGGTACAGTCCCTGATCTTGATAGCTGTGGCAGCTCGTGAATATAACGCATGAGCAGAAGGCGCATCCATGAAGGGAATCGGAAATTCGGTTAGAAAGTTGTCTTTCGGCGCTGTTCCTCACGTTAATATTGCTCCTCTGAAATGCGTGCTACTTAACTGAGTATACGCAAGTCTGACATTTATATGATTATTTCATAATTCGCTTTCATTACAGCTATAGTGGAGATTTGCTCAACACTGCCAATCGGGAGAAAGAAGGCATCCAACATATTCCCCAATAATTAACCAGTAATCGTGATGAAGAGAAGTCCTGTTACTTGGTACTCCAAGTTACCGTTTCGATTGATATGTTAACGTCCCGAAACAACCATATTATTATAAGAGACGCAGGGGAGGGCTCCGGAGATTTCAACCACCTGGGGTTCTATAACGCGTACCCAAATCTGAGCACACGGGCCCACAGCATTTCCGTCTCCATCGAAAATTCAGCCGCTGCAGCTGGGATTCGATCCCGCGACCTGCGGGTTGGTAGCCGAGTACCTTTTTTTATTTTTATTTGAGCATACTGCAGACTTTTCACTGCCCATGCAGGAGTGGAGACAAGAAAATGCATATTAAGCATTCAAAGAAAATACATAACGGAATAGTAACCTTAGCCAATAGACCACTGCGGTGGGGCTAAGTAGCGTTTTTATGCAGGGTGGGTCAGCTGAATTAAAGTGCCAAGTAACAAAAATAATCATTAGTACTACGCATCTCCAAATATGTTCTGAGACATATAGAGTGCGTCAGAATATTTTTTCTATACCCAAAAATATCGGCAATTAACAAAGATGCCTAATAAACTTTTTAAATAGTGACTCTAAAGCAGAATTTTCAATACGAAACGTGCAGCGCTTATCCAGAGATACCAATATTTTCAATCTGTAATGAGAGAACTATGCTGGTTATTTTTTAACCGTTTTTTTTTTTGTGCGCGAAAAAAAAAATGCCACGTGATTGCTGCCTCACGCGCGGCGTTTTTAGTGCCCTCATCGTAAGTTCAAGGAATCATCAAAGACTGCTCACCCATAAAGGTCACTTCAACAGGCTATCGGTGACTACGATGGACGATAAGCTATGGTAGGGTGGTAATGATAAAAAGAAGGAAAAAAATAACTTTGACGAAAAAGCGGCCGCCACGTGTGAATGGGAGGCGAGACCACAGGCAGCATTCGACGCAGTGCCAGCATTTAAAAAAAAATGTTTTTTCGGTTTAGTGGTGAACAGGACGGGGGCGAGGTAAATTTTTGATGCGATTTTTTCTCTTGTTCCGTACGTCTGCGCATTGGCATTAAGGAAGCTATTGCCTTCAATATTGGAATTCATCAACTGTTTGGGAGTGTCTGCAAAGCACCAACGAAGACTAACTGTCTGTTTTTTTTTTCTTGAGAAACCTAGTACACAATGACGGGAAGCGTCATGATAATATGGGAACTTTCTGCAGTGTTTCATCACGGAGCTGCTGTAAGTGTAAAATCCATCTTAAAGGGCCCCTAAACCACTCATAGTCCAACGACGGGAGAGCGTTTTTTTTTTTCTTTTTGTCGCCTCTAGCACCCTTTTATACATGTGCTGTCTTATACTCGCCGCTTATTTCTTCAGGAAACATATGGGCAATATTAACATTAAGTGTTTGACCAGCGCTTCCTCTATGTTTTCAATGCTGGCCAGATGCGACTGACCCAGCCGTTCACCAACCTCTCCCATACTCTCACCCATCGCCTATAACCTCCGAGTGTGCGTTGCGGTCATGGGGGTGAGAACTCATCATGTAGTGCCTAACGAAGGAAATCATATGAAGTAATTTTTAACGCAATAGTGTTAAGGAGCTCGTTTAATAGAAATGTTGGTGTCGGCATCGCTGGTTGTGAGTGAAAGATCATCTTATGCGTGACCAGAGAATCGAAAACGATGGTAACAAAATAAATAATGAAAAAATCCAAGGGTCAAAGCGAGGATTAAACTCGGGTCGTTTGGGTGAGAGTAGGGATTAAAATAGGGTTGTTTACGTGGCAAGCAGCTGTTCTACCATACAGCCGTACATCTGCTTGTGAATACAGTGAAAATAACTTTATGTGCTTGGAAAGGCCGTGAAAGTAACTTTCTTGCTTTACAAACACACGCGTCCTGTATACATTTATTTAATTAATTTATTTATTTTTATTTTACCATCAGGGTACACAGTACATTTCAGAGTGGAAGGGCATGCACAACAATGAAAAAAAAAACAAAGAATACAAAGCAAATTGCATAAAAATATTGCCACTAATTTGGTGACAACAACATGCTTCACATACAACATGAAATATTGCAGTAATGATGCGTGGTGCAAGCGAACGTTGCCATCGGGCGTCACAGAGAGAGAAAGAGAGATAGAAAGAATAAGGTGAAAGGCTGGGAGGTTAACCAGGGCTGAGCCGGGTATGCGCTACCCTGAACTGGGAAATGGGGGAAGTTGAAGAGAAGTTATAGAGGGGAAAAAAGTGAACATGTGATTATTATAATGACCTCGTGGCTTAAAGCCTGTCACCCACTACGAAAGGCGCGCCCGTTACTGCGCTTATTTTGCTTAAGGCCTTGTAGTGGGTGCATAGCGAGTTCGAAAATATTTCCCGCAAGCCCCGCCGCGGTGGTCTAGTGGCTAAGGTACTCGGCTGCTGACCCGCAGGTCGCGGGTTCGAATCCCGTCTGCGGCGGCTGCATTTCCGATGGAGGCGGAAATGTTGCAGGCCCGTGTGCTCAGATTTGGGTGCACATTAAAGAACCCCAGGTGGTCAAAATTTCCGGAGTCCTCCACTACAGCGTCTCTCATAATCATATGGTGGTTTTGGGACGTTAAACCCCACAAATCAATATTTCCCGCAAGGTGTTTGCAGTACTCGCTAGGAACAGGAAATCGCTATCTCATTCAACTCTCAAAGGCGAAGCTTGGGAATTCAGTTGTATGCAGATTCGTGGGGCGGCGTCTTTTCTTCCTCGAGTTCACAATGTTGGCGGTGCACTGTCTCTGTACGAGATACGGTGTTTTTAGATAGTGCTTCACCGATCGTGGAGCTATGTGGGCAACCAATGGCGAAGCGTCACTGCAACGCTACTGCGTGCGCTGACTTTATGAGCGCCGTGATGCGGCGGCGGCATAGCTTCGAACCACAAAGGACGAGCGTGAAGGAGCAAATCTGATAGAAGTACCATATCGGAGTTGGAAACATGTCTATCACATCTCCGGGGGAAAGTGCTTGGACGCACGTGTGACGCAAGCAGCGATACCCATCACGTAGTGTCGCATCACTACCACTCCCTGAACTAAAGTGGCCCCGACGGCTCTCGTTGACAAGCACGCGTTTGCATTGAAATAAATGTTGGAGGTGCTGGTTATACCTACCAGGATTTCGTGTTTTTCAGCATACGCTGTTATCTCCGTTGGCGCCGCCTAAAACATAAAGATCGAAGTGAAATCAGAAGGTCGCTCATTTATCCAAGCCAATCAAGGCAGAACTGGCGTACTAGAGCATGGTAGAGAACATAGAGATAAATTCACAACCAATATTCCACGCATATGAACGATTCGAGAGCTCATTCCCTCATTACGTCACGTGAACAGGCTACTGTCACGAAGTGTGCCACAAAGACTGAAAACGCCAGGATAGTATAATGCGTTCGTTCTTCGTACTGCCAGAGGTTGTTTTAGAGGCTTTTGTGGCCCCCTAAAAGGCCTTTAAATAACCTCCGAAAACATAAAGTACGAGCACGTCATTGTAGGGTGGCGTTTCTTGTAATCTTTCTGCTATATTTTGGTTCTCAAAAGCCACTCGCAGACAAGTTAAAAGACAAATCACAGGGTCCCATGTAATTTCACCTCAGATAGCTTGAAAACAAAAACCATCGTTTTTTTTTTCTTCTGTGACGGCCACCCGCCGAGTGCTCTCCGTACCCGACGTGGTGTTGCGCTGTCGCCGCGGAACGTTCCACCTTTGTCGAAGCGACGATGCTACATGATGATGACGTCATGCTGGCTTCAGGGGGACGTCACAAATTTTGGATACATGTGCGATGACGTCTAATGGGGACGTTATCACGAGATGCTTTTTGTTTCTATAACTCTTGTTGGCACCGACACCACGGTACGCCGATGCCCTCGACGCGCAACGCCACTCGATTTTCGCGTCCAATAAGGCATTTAAGGCTTTCACTTAAAAACCAAAACTTTCTTGCGAACCATTCGTCCACCTTCTGGAAACACATTCTGTCCAGAGCACTCGTGGGGGATTAACCTGTTTTTAATATGCTTTCATTAACTTTCTTCCTGCACTGGAAAAGCAGTTGTAAGGCCAAAAATGAGCAATCTATATAGCCCACTTTATTGCGTAACACCGCTCATATATATTCTGGCGGCGGCACTTCGAGCATTTCTTTGAGGCATGGCTTCCAGCGAAAGAAGAGGGTGATCGTGCCGCGTATGCCATTCACTCACCTCCGCCGCAGTCGCGCTACAACCAAGCGACATGGTCAGCACCGGGTGAGCGCTTTGAGGAAATCCTAATCCCACATGCAGTGCCGCGCCGCGTGGCACAGGCGCTGGCAACAAGATACACAGTTCGGAGAGCGCACAATATATTTATTCAGCGCGCGCAAACGAAACGCAATTCGAAAGGAAGCGACACCTGTCACAGCGCTACTCGACAACGTCGACAAACTGCCTCCCCGCAGTGGAAACCACCTCGCATTTAATTCTCGCACTGTTGCGATAGAGCCAGTTCTTCAGCCCTCAATTTCCGCCGCCCTGTTCTGGAGCATTGCGGTGGGGTAAAAAAAAACACAGAAATGTAGGAAACAAAGAAGGAAATGAACGCAACCCCCCTCGAGTGAAATATAAAAGGCGCTCAAAATGAGGACGACCAAGTTTTTTGAACGCGTGCCGGCGACAGACAAGGAAGAAATTTATCTTAGCCGTGCTCGGCGAGCGATTCATCTTCGGCAAACCCGAACTCCTCCGTCCAAGCGAGCTGTTCCCATTCCGTAGTCGACGACGTCGAATTCTCGCAAATATTTCTCGCCCAGCTCGCCCGTTCGTTTCCCCCATCGGAACGAGACGAAATTTGAGAGCGTATTCTTCTCCAAGTGGAAATGTAATTAATACTAGGAATAAGTGGGCGAGGAAGGGACAAATGGCTCTCCAATTAATCTTGCCGCGGGTATTCTGTCGCGAGCGTTGCTCTTGTCTCCTTTTCTCTTATTTGTCACTTGGGAAGCCCGCTGGCTTCTCTTAGCCGTATAGGCGGTCACGCCATGGAACCGAGGTCGTGTCTTACCCATGCAGTGCGTCTCCAGAGAATACCGCGGCCTCAACGCTATATACTCAGTGCCGGTACAACCAACAATAACAAGGAGTTGTGGTGATCTCACTGAGTTTTCTTGTGGAACTCTGTACAAAGGTGTGAAGTTACCCCCTATAGACACACAGAACGCGGTGTCAAGTGCCAATCGAAGAGAAGTGAGTAAAATTACGAAGCCAGCACAAAAGTCCGATTCTTGATCACCCTATGCTCGTGTCGTGTTTTTTACCCACCCAATTGTGCACGGGCCAATGATAGGCTGCCTGCAAAACAACAAAAATCTGATCCTTTGAGCCCTAAGGTATTCTAAATCGTTCATTCGAAAAATGAGTCTCTTTCGTAAAGATTAGGAATCAGTATCACAATAATAGGCGCACGCAAGTTATGGTTCAACTAAATCAGTTCAACCAGTTAAATTCTTCTAGGTTTATTTTCATACTTGCTATCAAGATTTTCGTCAGAAATTATTTCAGCCAATCACATGAGGTACATTTCATCATTAACAAAGCCGGCTGACGAAAAAGCATTTACGAAAAAGATGCTTTGAGGGGTCAGTTCCAGTTGTTCAACTGCAAGCCACCCTTTTCGCGGGTCCCCTTGTTTATTGGGGTAGCGCTGCCGCTGGCAGCACTCTGCTGTGCGGTTATTGGAAGTGGGGATGGTGTGAGGAACCGCATTATCGGACGCGACCTTTACCTATCATGACTGGCGCTGTGTCTTCATACGTATTTTCCAAAAGCACTGTAGGACTGGGCCTGATGACAGATGAGTGGTCGCGTCACGTGCTCCACTCTGATTCCCAGATGCACCCATAGATGGCGTAAATGCCGCGGTCACGGACAACGCAGTAGCCACCCAGCAGCGGGAAGAGTGGAAAGAGCGTGGATGGTCTGGTAGATGTCAAATGATAAGCCGTAACCTGTGTCGCCAGTATTTGCGGCATTGCGGCCGTGGTGGTACATTGGTTAGCAAGGGCGTAGGCAGAATTTTTTTTTGCGAGGGGGGGGGGGGGTACTTCTTTAATCTGAAGTGGGTGTTGGACTGACACTTGTGGTCGTATGTCATTTTAAACTTTGTATTCTATGTCAAAAAAAAATAGGGGACCTCAAAGAATATCTTTTAAGAGTTGAACGCGATAGGGATACCCTGTCCCTAGTGCGTGCATCAACCACTTAGTGCATACTTTTTATTGTATGACGTTACTCGAGAAGTTTAAATTGTTTATTACTACAATGTAATCAATTAAGCTGAAAGTGGCTCCTGCCAGTGAAGCTTTTGCGTATGGCTACATTCTTTGCAATGGGTATACCATGCTTTAAACTACCAAAACTTCTGCGCGCGAAGTGTTTTCTAACTTGCTATGCACCCACTGCGTGTTCTTAAGGGAATAGCCGCTGTAACATGTGCACCTTTTGCAAAAGGTGGCCGACTTTAAACCACGCAGTCATTATGACAATCACAGGTGCTGACATCCGATGGCAAAATACACCTTATAGTACCGCACAACTTTACTGCTATGTTACATGTTTCACTGTGAAGCTTGTATACGGGATGCGCGTGTTTCTAAAGCATGAATGCTATTTTCATTGCATTTCTAAGCATCTAAGCAGAAGAAGTTATTTTAACTGTGTTTCTAAGCAGATGCGTGAATGTGTGGCAGAACAGCTGAGTGCCACGCGAATGGTTCGGTTATCACTCGGACCCGAAAATTTTTACACTTTATTTCCTTTTCATCTTTTTTTTATTTTTTTGGTAACGCATAAGATGATCTTTTTTTCACTCACAACCAACGACGCCTACGCTGACGCCGATGCCAGAAATTCTGTGGAATGAGCTCTTTATCGCTCTCGTGTTAAAAACCAGGGGTTGGAGGATAGGGGCAGAGCCCGGTGTGTGGCCGTTTGCATAGCTAAATACGCCACTGGTGGTTAGCGTGCTCGCCTGCTCACTCAAAGGTGACGGGTTTGATCCCAGCCGTGGCGGTCGTTTTTTTTTTATGAAGACGAAATAGTAGAAGTCCGTGTACTCGAGATTGAGGTGCACGTGAAAAAGAGTCTCTGGTGTCCGAAATTGCTGGAGCCTTTCACTATGTAAGCCTCGTAGTGATCTCATTTTGACACGTAATAAATATAGAAAACATTATATAGCCGAGTGCATATTCTATTGATTGCGTTTCTATTGTGCCACTTTGATATATGAGCATGAATTATATAGAAGTTAAGAAAGGCTTTTGTAGTGTTTTTATACTGCCTATAGACGCCTATGTTTGAGGTTTGCGCCTAAATTTTGATACGTGGCTACAAATGCCTATTTTCAAACATGGGTGCCCATATGAACGCTATTTAGCCTCAAATTTTCCTTTCGAGTACAGTTCGACGCCGGTATTCATGTTACCTGGCAAACTTGAGCCTTCGGAATTCTATGGGGTGCAACCTATACTCTATCTCATAAATTCCTTTCAGCACCGTCAAAGCTACAAGGCCTCTTAGCCAATAGGAAAGCCGATTACCTTGTACACATGTATTCATCCACGTCGCATCGCCTGCTCGGCATCTGTCCCGCGTCTGCTCGCATGCATATAGGGAACAGGACGGGCTTCTGTGCTGGCGCAGGACGATCAAGAACGAAGGCGAAACCGCGAAGTGTCATCATCGAAAATTCAGTGTAAATTTTAAAAAGAAAGATATTCACCTGGTTATCGTATTGTTTGCCATTTACTGCTTACATAGCACTTCACTAGATCACATAAGAAATTCTGCTTGAACACTGTAAGTTGTTGCGTGCCCAATCAAAAGCTTTTTACCACTAGAATTTTTTTCATTGGTTGATTAAAAGGCGCGAAAGCATGATGCGAGTAGGTGAATTTGAAGCACTTGCCACGCGCTCGGTGTAGACTTCTCGAGCCAAATTCATCCCCTGCCCTCTTCGGTATCGCAGCCCCGCCGCGGTGGTCTAGTGGCTAAGGTACTCGGCTGCTGACCCGCAGGGCGCGGGTTCGAATCCCGGCTGCGGCGGCTGCATTTCCGATGGAGGCGGAAATGTTGTAGGCCCGTGTGCTCAGATTTGGGTGCACGTTAAAGAACCCCAGGTGGTCTAAATTTCCGGAGCCCTCCACTACGGCGTCTCTCATAATCATATAGTGGTTTTGGGACGTTAAACCCCACATATCAATCAATCTTCGGTATCGCAGTAACTCGGAACCGGAAGATCACACGACGCAGACTTATCAACACGTCATGCGCACGCAAGGTTACATTCGCATGGAATGCCCATGCCATGTAGTGCACGCAAGCGGTGTTGTGTAGTTTCGACGTTTTCTAAATTGCACTGCCTGTTTCTGTGGGATCGATCTCTCTATTCGTGCATGTTTGGAGTGGCTGGCATGGATCGTGTATGGTCACCACGATACACAGCGTCCCACCACTGGAACTGCTCCAAGGGACGATGCACCAAAAAACACGTCATGCGTTGTGAATGCTGGCACCGTCACGATACGAGAACGCCGAGAACACCAACGCAAACGAAACGGAGGCAGCTTAGTCTCGCATCTTGCTTCGCATGAAGTTTAAAAAAAGTAATGGACATTGCGTTTGTATGTTTTGATATTTCAGTCAACCTTCATACTTCTATTCAGGCAACGATTGCTCAAATTGCAATTGTCGCCTCAAATAATTATCGCAGTGTCACGTACTACTTTGACGAACGCAGGGCCATTCCTTCGATACGTCACCTCCACCATGTTGGGGCGCGCGCCCTTGAGATGAAGGTCAAGCGGTGTTCAGTCTGACATTCCACCCCTTTCTGGGGCGCGTAGCATTGCGAATCTTGGCAGATGAGATCGTGAGTGTCCAGTGCATGCGTTCCTCTTGCCTGCTCGAAATTCCTATGCCTGATGAAGGGCCCATTAATATGTCTACACAGAGAGAAATTGACCCTGTGCAGTTAGATCGAGTTATTACGAGGCAAAAAGACCCTTCTGGCATATTAGCGCTCTGGCTATTTGCTCCTGTGTGGCCCTTGTCAGCCATGCCGAAAATAAAGGGATACAGAAGCGCGTTTATTCGATAGTGGACATTTCACTCATCATGCCGCATTATAAAAAGAGAGACCATATTCTGCAAACTAAAAAAAAAGCATGGCTAAGCTAAAACACTGTCGCCTTTGTACAATTACAAACTAAAACATTTCTCTTTGCTTTCATGTCATAGACACAGACCTAACACGTATTTGTTCAAGAATTTTAATTTCGTGAAAGCTTATTGTGCCTATGTTTACAATTTTGGGGGCCTAGAACAGTGTTTTTCTCACCTATTTTGGCGTCTAAAACTCGGTTTTTAGTGCCTATAAATCTGGCTTCTTGTACGGGCCTCCGCAATCATTGGTATTAGAATTTTAAATTATTGATGTAATTGACACTGTGTCCATCAGGACACTCTTGCACGCTTCATCTTCAATAGCTTTGTCAACGCTCATGGTTTTATGCCATCACACTCTGCGGGACATAAAATGCTTAGTTTCAGCGTTCTTTTTTTGTCTCCTTTTTGTGATAAGAGAAAGGGTAGTGTAAAAAAGCATTATATTTGTGCGACTTGATGTTACGGGCATTCGAGCATAGAAGAACAAGGTCAGATTTTAGGCACAATTTCAGAGCACCAATATGAGAGGAAGTTTTGATGTTATGTCAATATATTGTGCTAGAAGTGATTCATGAAGACAATATTAACTTAAGTGCCACATTGACCACTAAAGAGTTAACACTGTTTTTAAATCTACAGAAATGGCTTTAAAAACAAACAGAATGTTTCCTGGACAAGTTAACCACCGGACTCAACTTTGAAATCATAATTTTAGCAGCAGCAAACTTGCCCACAAATATTTTTGATTCTTCGAAAGTGGGGGCTGCTAAATTAGAAGGTTCCACAATATAGGTATTGCTGCTCGTTTTTCTGTCTGTGTAAGAAGAAGCTGCAACGAGAGTTTTCAGGTTGATACTATTGCACCGAGAAAATATGAGAAAAATTTTACATCTCAACTATTTTTTGAGTGTCGCTGCCAAATTGATACGCAAATGCGAATTCCATTAGGAGAACTTATTAGTAATAATTTATGGCGTATAACGTCCAAAAACCGAAATGTGATTATGAGAGGCGCCGTAGTTGAAGGCTCCGGGAATTTCGACCACCTGGGGTTCTTTAAGTGTACTTAAATATAAGCATATGGGCCTCCAGCAATTTCGCCTCCATCGAAAACCACCGGGGTGGGTCCCAGTATAGAACAGGAGCACTCAGAAGCACGCTGTTCAGAGCCAGCGTGTTTCATTGGTCGGACAAGAGTAAGAGCACTGTCATCCAGTGGCAGGGCGAGAGCACTTTTTCTGCACTGAGAGCAGCCAGAAGCAGTTGACATTTAAAAGAGCAGGAGCACGGGACATTTAAATGTCACATTTTGCGTATTTATATTGCTTCAGTCATTAAACGCCGTGGCAATCGGTAACAACCATCTGTAGCTAGACATCCCCTATGTTAGTCATATTGTCACCGTTTGTACGGGTAGCGACTATGACGGCTGAGAATAGTACGCAACTACGTTTGTGAATGCCGTTGCACGAACGGAATATATGTACCTTCGAATCAGGACCATTACTGGCGAACATGCGACTGACAGATTTCGGCAGTACTTTGCTGCTGTCCTGAAGAAAATGTCGGGGCTTCGAATGTTTTGATCATAGCATGTTTCTCTCCCTTTGTCGCCCTCTCACCTACCCATTGTTAAAAACAGTGAGTAAACGCGGACGAGAATCAACCCAGGATCAGCGCGGACTTCCAAGTGTTCGCTTTATTGTGAGGGGCGTACATTGAAAAAGAAAACGCGGTTAAGTGGAACATGTTTCGTGCATGACTAGATGTTGCGTGATGTTACGTGATTTTTATCCCACTACTAGATGTTACGCGATTTCAGTCGCCCGAGGAGTTCTTACGTGATGTTTCATAATTTTAGTCACGTTACTAGTTACGGGATGTTGCGCGATTTAGTTGCGTGACTAGATGTCGCATTATATTCAGTCACGTCACTAGAGGACTACTTCTATGGGATTAATCCCAGACGACATGTAACGTAAATTTATTCGCGTTATTAGTCGTTAAGCGATCTAATACGTAATTTACTCACCTGATTAGTTACGTGACTCCAGTTCCGTAACTAGTTGCTACCTGATTTTCGTTCACGTAACATATTCACCCTTCATAGTTATTGGATTCCATGTCCGGACAAATCGGCGCACGTGTTGTGGGAGCGAAATAGAAGATGAAGAGGAGGTGGATGAAGCGAACGCACACTGGTCAATTTTTGTCCACTCTTCCCGGTGCAACGAAAAACGTCAACGGCTTCTCTATGAATGAATTGCGATCAATCTCGTTCAGTTCAGTGTTCCATGGTAACTTTTATGGCAATACCTGCCAAGAGTGTAATGCGGCGAATGGTCGAAAGGTGGCGCAACGTGCCACGGGAGCGCACACCTGCGATTCACTCAATGAATTCGTAAGTCACTAGCAGCTCGGTGAGCCCTTCATAATGATTGCGCCTCACCCATTTTACAATGAACGGGTTCTTGGGGGAAGGGATGTACGGTGGTACGCTTCGAGTTTTGATTAAAAATATTACGCCGTCTATTACGATACTCATTAATGTGAAATCCGATCGAAGTTGTAAGCATGTTTTTAGTTCGTTGGTGGTGCGTGTTTTCAGTTTGTTGACAGCACACACTTTGTGCGTGCGTCTTCATCCTGTGGCCGTGGGTTTCTTTCCAAGCCCTGCGGACTGTTTGTTACACATAATGCTGTTGGTACATGGTGTTGGTGGAATTCGTGTCTGGAGAAAAGAATTTCTTCGTTCAAGGGCGGAGCACTTTTTGGCCGAGCCTTGTGCCGTCCGCGTCCACCACGCTCCACAAAACCGAAACCAAAACTGAACACCTGCGCAACAAATAACGGAAATGTCTGTGCAAAAAAAAAAACGACTTTACGTGTACATCAATCAAGTATATGACGGCAAGATACACAATCTACTGCGCCGTCGTCCGTACATCCATCCATCCGTTCATTTATCTGTCCGTCCATTCGTCCGTCTTATCTCTCCGTCCTTTATACTAATCGGTGACTTCAACGTAGGCATTATGGACCTTATAGCTTCGTCCACTTGTTATGATTCAATTTGTGGAGATGCGTGGATTTCTTCGCTGACTTCTTTCCATCGTCATCCCCCCTTCCCCCTGACGCGGCGCCGTGCTGTCTTGTGGGTTACAGAAATAAACGTCTGATTTTTCTTTCAAGATAGAGAGAGAAAAAAAAAGGAAGGTAGAGACGTTAACCAGATCCTAGGATCTGGTATGCTACCGTGCACTTGCGTTAGGGAATAGGGGGTCGAAAGAGAGAAATAAAATAAATAAGAACACACACACACACACACACACACACACACAAACACGCTGTTAACAAATATTTCGTTCCACCTGCAAGAAAGTCAACAGCGCTTTCGTGGCGCGTAAAACACAGGTGACGCTTAACCATGGTCCCAGAAAATGTCGCAGTTCTAAGGGAAGGATACAGTCGTCAGTAAGCTTAACGCGAACACCTTGACGCATGACCTGGCCTACTTTGACTGATGCCAGCCGTAAAGTACTGGTTGCTATTGCGGAGAAAATTCCTCTGTGTACTTGGACAGTATGTCGGCACGCATGCCGAACGTCTTGACAACAAAACTCAACGCTGCACAGCACTAGCTGGAATGAACCCGTTTCAGGACACACTGCGCAGCGTCCATGTTAAGCTTGCTGAGGACTGTCACGTAGAAGAGATATTGAGAGAGTCCTCGGATCGTTTGCAGCTGCTACGAACGTCAATTTGTTCGCGGTCAAAATGCTCACGTTGCCCTGACCTGCTTTTAAGTTCTAATGGAGCATTTAAAGCGGCTGGCACGCATTGATGTGAAGTGCTCCACCGGATGCAGAGTTCTCAACAATACCGCTCGTGCGGTCATCCACTTCCGTTGTTCACTGCTAGCGCAGACGAAACACCGTTTTGAGGGCACATGTGTAAACAGTAGTCTGAGCGTGGCTGTCGGTGTCCTATTCGTCGAACGTATCAAAACTTGGTTTGTATGCAATTCGGAGCCACCACTATCAAGCGATGGAAGCCGATAGCATGCCGCACGCCATGACGAGCCGTCCACGGCTCCCGCCGTAAAAGACTATACGATGGAGCCATCGGTGCAAAGAACACTGAAAAAATTACACTATCTCCAACCAAAGGGAACCATAGCGTGCGAAGCAGAACATGGGTCGACTTAGAGTTCCGTTCATCACGGGCACCTTGCCCGATGTTAACGTGTCCTTGCAAGTGGAGCAAACCGTGCATTCCCTGTAGTCTCTCTTACTCTTACTCGTCGTGAACAGTCTTTGAGCACGCCACGCAGGTTCATCGTCACGTCACGTTGGAGCCCGTGCGTTCGTCGCACGTCACCAGATTGTCGTTCCCCGACGCCATAACGTGATGGAGTCGAGGAACGAGTGAACGAGTGAAAGGGATTGAGGCCACAGCCTCTTACGCAGCAATTACTTACGCAAGCTCGAACGCGCTAGCCTGTTCCAGCGCGTTCTGGCAGTTGCGCATGCGCAGTACGAGGTGGTCACCCACACCGGGCTGATCTAGGCCATAAACTGTTTCGCATCTGAAAACGAAGTTCACATGCAAGCAATACGTGATGCGTGGACTATTTGTCCGCTCAACCAGTTTTGGAGGGGCATGCAGTTTCAACTGCTTCAAGGATGGGATCGAGATTTGTCGGGGCACGCGACTCATGCCGTCACTCTTAAGGATGACTAAAGACGCAGAAACGCCGACTGTGTCTTTAGAGTTCGCCGTGGCAGAGACACTCGTGTCTGTGAAATTAAAGTATTAACCGATGAGTGCTTGTTTTTACGTCCGGAATAACGTGGTATACAACCAACACATGGCAGCAGGATTTTAATCAAGGCATTTCACTATTTAAGGCCATATAGAGCAAACGTTCATTTAATGATCAGAACGACCGCATCTCGTGGCTCCAAAGTGAGATGCTGACATGCTAGTACACGTGATAGAGCTCTCTGTAGCGTTATTTTTTACAACTTCAATTGGGCACTTCCTCCCTATTAGCGTAGTTAATATAGGTTAAGTTCACGAACATTTCGTATATTGTACTATGAGATTCGCGGAGTATCTTCGCATTGCCTTTTATGTCAAACGCGAGCCACTCGCTGACAAACTGCAAACGCCTGTGACTAATATGCAAACGCTGTGGCCAGAGACCTCATTGCGTTTTATGTATTCACGATGAAGCCACAAAGTTCAATACCATCAGAAAAGCAACCTGTCTTTTCTCTTCCTTTTTCCGCATTCCGTTTGCTCCATTTTAAAACTTAAATAGATATGGGTTATCATTCGTATGTTTGAAATCACTCCGTTTCTGTGTTGTATCGACGTTTTTCTCCAATTTTCAACACAGTGCATGCCATAAAACGAGTAACAGGGCATCGCGCATGAAAATGATTCTTCATGGTTTCCTTCAAATAAATAGATATATGAATCTCAATGACCTTAATTCAGCTATTCCGCGATGAGCAGTGTGTCTAACTCCGAGTGACCTTCAATGGATGAGGCATAAGCTATTTTCGTTCATAAATTGCACGCTAACGAGCTGCAACTACTCAAAGTGATTTCAATGAAACAGTGCTTAAGCTTTTCGGTCCAGATAGCCTACGCATGCAAACCCAATAATAGTGTCACGCACGTTGTTATCCTTGTACCTTAGCCATGCACGTGTCGGCAATTTGTTAATGCCTCTTTTTATACGTCTCACGTGCCTTGTCGAACGCAAGTGGACTTACCTCTGTTTATAGAGAGCACCAGAAGGAGGGCGTATTGTGAACCGTAAATTTTTGCCGACTGCATCTGAAGACGGTGATGCGGAAGCCGGCAAAAGGGCACAACCAGAACTACGTCGGCTAATGACCATATTCAATTTTATTCCCTGGCCAAACCTTCGTTTAGCCAACTTGTTTCCTTCATCCGTTGGGTAAAGTATCTGAAAGCATTGCGCTTGTCAGCTGGAAAGTTAGCCGTGCTTCCGGTCGGCCTCGTTACCCGTACATTTTTGTAATGCCTACAGTGTACATAACACTGCAGCCCGCCGTACACTCGTGCTCTACGCTCTGAAAACTCAGCGATATGGATCATTCTACATGAGTTGTAAAGACGCGTTTGTATATGCTTCACCTTCGATATTTGCTTTCGTTTGTGGTAAGACACTAATACTAGGTCCTCCGACAGGGGCACAAGCAGAAATGTTTGTCGGAATGGGAGGGTGCACCTCCTTGTCATACTCATTTTTTCGCTCCCTATGTCATGGCAAACAAAAATTTAAGGAGAGGGCGGGGGGCACGGGCCTAGGTGCTTGGCTACGCCACTGTCCTCAGATGATAATGAAAGCATTTGGGATCGTCTCCTCGTGGGCATTTGCCCCCTTTGGAAAGGACCCCAAAGAGAAAGACAAGCCGTGCACAGCAAGCTATAGGCGCAAAAGCGGAACACTTCAGACGCCGCCATGTATATAGTTCAGCCCCCCCCCCTCACCCCTTCGGCTCACTTAATCGCGACATCACAAGGTTTCACGGCACTTCCACGAGGCTTCCACTTATCGTATTTGAGGAACACTTACTTAGGCATAATGGTATGAATGCAATAGTGATGGAAATCCAGGACGACACACAGCACACAGTCTTCCCGACCCCGGTGTTTCGGCGTGGATTTCAATATAAAGAGAAAGTGGTGCAAGCATTGTCTCTTCAGGGTAATAGACGTCTCACCGTGAAATAAACAAACACATAGCTTTCAAATATTACATTATAAGTGCAATCCAATTTTATGTTTCTCCAAAGCGTACTTTAAAAGGAACCCTTAAAAACATTATGCAATGATTCCTAATTGATTACTCCTAATAAGAACACGAAATTGTCCGCTTAATCGCCACGTGTAGTCTTGGCAAATAAAAAAAATGACTGAAGAACGAAAGACGGACTTTCCGTGCTATCTCCTGACGATGTCATTAGCTCAGAACAAGTTACACTATCTATAGACATGCACCACGAAACAAGAACTACTTCGCACAAAAGTGCTCCTATCGACTAAAATTCACTTGGAATTCGTGACCTCACACAACTCTGTACTAGGCGTGAGAGTACGAAGAATGAAAATTATGTGGTTCGTTTACTCCACTCTTAACAAACCTTTTTTCCGCAAACTAAATACCTAATCCCGCCTTCACTAGGAAAAATTGAACAGCGGGGACACGCTATATTGTGTTTCCGTTTAGTCAACCTTTAGTGCAGGTTCACACTTTGGTTCGCATCATTCAATAGCATCTTTAGTGGCATCCTAGCCAGACCACGCTCTTTTAGATAATGCCACACTTTTCATGTGCCTCCCAAGATAAGAGCTACATATATCCTGTATTTATTGCTTGGTGGCGCGCCATATCATTCCGTTGCTTCATATAAACTCTCTAAGCTATCAGTTTGATCAGTGGAGATAGGTTAACGATGGTTGTAGACTTCAAGCAGAAAAGCTCGTAACTCGAATGTTAATAATTGAATTATATGAAGAACACGATATGATTATGAGAGACAGCGTATGTAGCCCGTAATTAGAAGCGTATTTGGAATGACCATTGCAAACCTCGCAGTTTATCTGAAGTGGCCAGGGGAGAGAAACTACAGAGCAACCGATGTTTTTCTGCATCTTTCCTGCAGAGTCACCTGGCCTCGGCTTATTAGATATCTTCTTCCTGCGAAATAGCTGTAGATTACCCAGAACTGCGCTTGCGTTTCATGACTGATCGATCAGCCATATTGTCCATTGCCAAACTCTGGGTCCAGCGCGCCTGTTATGTTTCCTTCGTGGGCTACGACGGTATCCTCGGCCCAGACTGCAAGCTTCCAGTTGCCAATAAATAGAAGCCCATCGCCAGACTTTGCCAATGGGTGCAGAAGAGTGGATACCTTTCAGCCACATCCTATGTTTTTCTGCCTTTTCCAGCAGGTTAGTTCTTGTCAGTTCTTGAAATAAACCATTCCAATAACTTCAACTAACTTCTCTTTCCGTGTCCAGAGTTGTTAAAAGCAGCATTCACGAAATTGTGCACCTTGTGTAGCTTCTGTGGCTACACAGTGAAAGTGAACTTAAGCTTAGACCTCCGAATAAAGACCCCTTGCTATTCCATCAAAGTGATTACGTTTCTCGTAAGCTAAAGAACTCAAAAGTATAGTGATGCGAAAGTGCTTGTCAGATATGTGAAGTAAAATAAATTCAAATAAATCTAGAGCAACAAGAGAACAACATACGGGGCAGACTTGCAACTGTTGAGCAAAAAGGGCCATTCACACGAAAAATTAACTCAACGTTTGGTAGATAATGCGGAAGCAGTCCGCTCAAAAAAAAAATCCTCGTAAGACGCCTTGATGAGTTAGCAGGTGGTAAAGGCATGTTCATTTGATTTTTTGTAGTTTCAAGGGTAGTCTGTCTGAACCTTGGTCTGGAACCGAAGAGGAGCTCGTGCGCTTCTTTGGTTTTTGTGTTGCTAACATGTAGCTGTCTAGGGCACCAGTTGAAGGTCACATAGACTAAGTAGATTTGTTCCTGACGAATACCACCCAAATACTCTCAATTACTCAACTCTCACGTCAAGGGGGCCTGTTTCATATGCTCGGTCAAAGCTCAGAAATGTGGGTATGTCTAATAATTTTCGTGTTTCCACACGCACTTGACGGAATAAATTGTGAATTTGGAAAGGCAAGCGACAAGCAGTTATCTGTTTGTCACAACAAGTTATTTGTGAACTAAAAGTGTAATACTGACTTCAAAACAGTTACGTACCGTATGCGAAATATACAAAGAGGAGTGAAATCACTCATGCAGTGGGCACCATGCCTCCATTCTCTGAACACGCCACTTCTGCGCAACTATTCCCCTTTTGACAACAGGTTCTTAAAGTTCTATTCGAAACGTTTTTTTTTTGTTTTTTCGAATGTACTGCACATTGTTTTGAACAAAAAGACGGACTTTTCCTCCCTTATCGACCCGTGCAGTGCTCCCGTAATAGCACCCATTGAAACGTGAATCTTCGCGAATGCTAGCAACCATTAAATGTGTCAATGTAATGTGTCATTCAGACATGCAACTTTTGCTTTCATCGGGTCTCCTCGTTTCAGTTTTTCTCGGCGCTATTGCACTGAAATGACAAATTTCTGTTCCCGCCGCTTCAGGGTCAACAAACTGTCAATCCCTTATGTCGTATACCAGCATACCGCCACACGGGGCATGTGGGTATGTGCCAAAAATGTGTGGAGGAAAAGGTTTCTCGACTACATACGCAACGGAATTTGCAAGTAATCGTTTAATCGTGTCATGACCCGTCAAACGTATTCGATAAGCTTTCTTACCCCTGGATACAAAGTCGAGTTTACTCCAAGATAAGGAGGCGATACATGTAGTATATATTGCGGTATATGATAAACGGCAATATATACTACGTAAATCACCTTACATCGCAGACAAAAATTAGTATTGGATACACAGTGATAGATAGATAGATAGATAGATAGATAGATAGATAGATAGATAGATAGATAGATAGATAGATAGATAGATAGATAGATAGATAGATAGATAGATTGATAGATAGATAGATAGATTGATGATTGATTGATATGATTGATTGATAGATTGATATGATTGATTGATTGATTGATGATTGATTGATTGATTGATTGATTGATTGATTGATTGATTGGATTGATTGATATGATAGATAGATAGATAGATAGATAGATAGATAGATAGATAGATAGATAGATAGATAGATAGATAGATAGATAGATAGATAGATAGATACGGACGGACGTATGGACAGACAGACAGACAGACAGACAGACAGACGGACGGACGGACGGAGGGACGGACACTACGCAAAGAAACGCTTCGCATTCAAAAACCAACGGCAAAAACGTATAATTTCACATATACTATGCCTTGCTTCTCTACTCCTAGTTCATGTTCTTTACATCGGTGAATTTTTGAGATCTGAGAAGAGCATAACAAAATCATGGAAACGGGAAATTGGTTTACACTACAATATACGCGTAAGAAAAAACAAAGTAGCTTTGTTCACGTAACTTTTGCACTACAAACCGCGCACGAAAAAACGAAGGAGCATTCTTCACCTAACTTGATCGAGTGTTGTTTTTCATGTGGTGTGTAAAAGGATGGAGTAAGAATTACAAATGTACATCTTAAGACTGTGATATGCGTGAAGTATTTAAAAGTGCACTAAAATTATGAAAATGAAGAAAAACAAAAGACCCCTCGAGATCACAGTGACAAATTGAAACTGAAACAGAAACTTTTTTTGGTTTGTTTTGGTGGCGACATTTTGTAGGATGCGGTGGAACTAATTCACGGGCTAAAAAAAAAATGCACAGACGCGCGGCACTGAGCCTCTGAGAACGCGCTGATGTTGCGGCACGCAGCTATGCGATTAACGCACTCGGCCATGAATGCCGCTGGCCGCCAGCGATAAGGAAGAGTTTATCAATATACCACAAGCATTTTAAGGTCTGCGTCGCAAAAAAAAAAAAACGGCTTAGGGAACAATGTTATGCCAATTGCGGCACATTGAGAATGACTTCAATCGAAATCTTAGTGTCAGGACTACATACGGTGCACTGACCATAATTGCTTAGTTTTACTGCAGTGAGCGTTTTTGTCTAAAAAAAACAAAACAGGCCACTTTTTTTGCCGTATCCATAGACTCCAATTGTACGATCTTTAACTGCTCTGGGAACAAAATTGAAGCTTATCCCAACATGATCGCTGCAGCCTTCTCGTTTAGGCTCGTTTAGGTTCTCAGACGCGTTCTGTTGTCTGCGTTTTTCAAAATTCACCCTATACAATTATTTATTCGACAAAAACTTATTGATTCCATTGAAAACGCGCTAGTTTCGAGCCGGGACCGCTAGGGGCGCTGGCTG
This sequence comes from Rhipicephalus annulatus, assembly GCA_013436015.1. NCBI lineage: Eukaryota > Metazoa > Arthropoda > Arachnida > Ixodida > Ixodidae > Rhipicephalus > Rhipicephalus annulatus. The sequence continues at coordinate 103,298 of WOVY01002291.1, read as the reverse complement.
TCATGTGTCCAGAAAAGCTGGATATGAATAGTGAATACACTCTTGGATATCCACGTTGAAGCTTTTACGCGACACTTTTCACTCTAGAACTCTTGTTCGGTGGAGTCTCGGGTATGCCAGTTCTCTGTGGTATACCGGTACGGACACTTTTGTTTATACTTTGGAGTCAATCCAAAATCGCGAAGCTCGTTTCCCATTTTCAGTCTATGCACGTGCATCTACTGTGCAATCTATTAAAAGAGATTTTGGCTGGCAACCTTTTTTTTTTCAGGGAGAAGGGTGTTTCTACATGTCGTTTCATAAAATTTATCGCAATCCGCAATTTAAAAAAACGCGATCTGCTTTCGAAGCCATCTCACGTATCGAACAGATGAGGTCATCAACGCAAATTGCTTGTTCCTTTCTTACATACACGATCTTTTTACGATTCGTTTGTCAGCGGTGCCTCAAATCACCGGAACCAGCCCCCTCACCGTCGTTGTCCAACTGACCGATGTTGTCCGCCTCGGTGGATCTGTGACTAGGGTGTTAGAACACGCTACCAGAATGTAGCGTGTTCTATCCCGGCCATGTCACTCGCATTTCGACGGAGGTGAAATGGCAGAGGCCCATGTACTGTGCGATGTCAGCGCAAGAATCACCAGATGGTCAAAATATCCGGAGGCCTTCACTACGGGGCCTCTCATGATCATATCTTGGTTTCGGGACGTAAAACCCCACATATTATTATTAAAACTGACCGATGTCATTGCGTTTAAAGCTTATGCTGATTGCTGTGTACACCTTTAGCAATCACATAATTTTTTGTTATTTTGTATATTGTTACCCACTCCCTTCTGTGTCCCGTAGCTGCATGGCTCCGTGGTAGAAACTGGAAACAACTTTTTTTTTTTGGGGGGGGGGGGAGGTTATGGACACCTTCATACTTGTCTAGGTGTTGGGTTTTCATCGAAAATTTTACGTCAAAGCCATACACAGCGCGAAGGTGGCTTCGCTCACTGCAATGACTGCGTTTATTTATGCCATCGTTTTATTTAGTACCTGTAAGTCTCATACTGAAGGAGCGAGCTGCCAGCATTACTTTGTATAGCAGTCCGATTTGTTGCTGTCTCCTTCATTGTTTTCCCTGTGTACCCTTTTTTTTTTCAAGCCAGTCTGAAGTTTGTTCTGGTATGAATGGGTAGCTTAGCAAAAAAGACATCGCCTACCCCTTTCTCATTTATATACATGCTCCCACAAAAAAAAAATGAAAATTGGGGGATCCTTCAATTTCGCCTTTAAGAATTAAGTTGAACGCATTATCGATATCCTGTCTCTATAGTGTGTACTTGAACCTTTTAGCGCATACTTTTTATTCCAAGGTGATACTCTAGAAGTATAAATTGGGAATAACTAGAATGTGATTGATTAAGTTCAAAGTGGCTTGTGTTAGGGAAGCTTTCGCATATTGCTGCATCCTGTGTAATGGTTACCGTGCTTTAAACCATGATCAATCAGTCGCGTGAAATGTTTTCCAACACTATATGCATTCAGTACGTGGTCAATAGGTAATACGCGCTGTAACGCGTGGCCCTTTAGTAATGGGTGGCTGGCTTTAAACCACGAAGTCCTTAAGAAAATCCCATGTTCTGACGCCAGATGGCAATGTAAGAATGTAGCATGCAATATTACTGCGGTATTACATGTTGAGAAGGTGATTCTTAAGAGAGAAAGGAAGAGAAAAGTGAGCCCCGTAACTGTCTACTTCAGTGAGCGACACCTCAACAGTAGCTCACAAGGGATGGGGGTGAGGAGGGATAAAAGGGGTAGGAGTAAAGGTGTAGAAAACAGGAAGAGACGTGAGGTGGTAAGCCAGAAGAAGCGACAACAAACTCAGGGGATAGGAGAGATAGGAAAGATGGAAACACGGTCACAGGAGTTCGAGCACGGGGCACCACTTGCGAGAGCTCTTGTCGGCGCCAGTAGATGGCGTAGAGCAAGTCCAGTCGGTCAGAGCTACACTGTCGTCGAAGGTCGTCGGCGTCAGGAGATGGCGTACAGGCTAGCCCAGTCGGCCAGAGCTACGCTGACGCCGGAGATTGCGAGGGCACAACCGGTCGGCACGGAATATAGCAAGCGAGTATTACATGTTTTACATGTTGTATTGAGAAGGTTCAATACGAGACGCATGTATTTGTAAAGCAGGAACTTTATTTTCACTGCATTTCCGAGCAGACGCGTGGATGTATGGTAGAACACTTGCTTGCCACGCAAGTGGCGTAGGTTCGATGTTAATTCAGACCCGAAAATTTTTATTATTTAGATATTGTCATCGTCCACGAATTTTTGTTCGTAGACAAGATGATTATTCGCTCAGAACCAACGACACCGACGCTGAAGCCGAAAGTTCAATGAAAAGAGCTCTTTAACGCTATCTCGTTAATAGATGATTCTAAAGTAATTAGGAAAATTTAGGGGAGGTAAAGCAGGAGTTCCAACAGAAAGTTAAATTATGGAAGTTTTTCTCTTCACTGGAAGCATCGCTGACACTCGCTTCAGCGAAACTTGTGTCCATAGTTACAGTCGCAACATGTCTCTTCATACACTACTATACATGGCTCCTCATCACAAACCTTTGACTAATTCTGGGTTCACTGGAACAATCTTTGAAGAGGACATTAGCCTTTTTTGCTGCTGTTGATTGGAGCATGGCCTCCGAGATGGCGGGCGTGCGGCGTGTTTCTCTCCGGTCGTCCCCAATCGCACGGAGAAAGCGTGCTTCCAGAGTTGGGCGCGGCCCGCTCTTCTCTCCGCACCTCGGCGCTCCCACGGAGAATCGAAAATTCTGCTGCGCTATTGCTGTAGCTTGCCGGTGGCAGGAAAAAAAATGGAATGCACTGTTATACAACCTCACTCTCATTAGAACATGTAGGGGGTCAAAGTGTACGAGAGGCAAAGTAAATGCTGTGGCGTATACACTGTCAAATGTGTGTGTGTGTTTTTGTTCTGTTGATTTGAGTGGCATTTATAGGTGCGATGTGTCTGAAATAGCGCATGTGCTGAAAACTTACTATACTTCGAGGTTTGTGGGCTGTATAGTATGGGGGCCACTGGCGAAAAACAAAAAAAAAATGACCACCTGATCCGCAAGCGCAGTCAGAAGAGGGCCGCGTTCTACGCTCACGGCTTACACTCAATTAAAAGGGTTGCTGTTTCTTTCTTTTCATAAAGCTATAGGGCTGCTTTTCCCTGTAACGCTGTTTCCGGAATTCTCGTAGATGCTCTGATGTAATCACAGCGGCACAAGAGTCACAGCGTGAATGGTCGCCCATTCGCGCTACGAGTTTTGCGGTGTTGAGTGGATATGTTGGGCATTGCAGGTAAGAACAAACGTCAAAGATCTTTCGTCTGTTTGAAAAGAATGCAGCACGTGGTTAGAGTTTGGTGTCTCTGGTATGAAACACTGAGCGTTGTATAGCAGTGATGATTTGCACTTTTTCTTTCATCAGTAGTCTACCGCAACGAATACCGTTTGGTTTTCTTCAGAAAGACGCCGTTCTCCCACATGTGCGACCGCTTGATTTGGATGCAGGCAAGAATACAGCAAATTAACACAATATAATTATTGCCACTAAGCTACCGAAACACAATAAAGATGCAAATGACATGAAATCAAACCGCTGACAACTTAGGCACTTTCTCTGTGAAATACATGAGGAGTGATCGTAGTTTGGCTATTCAAAACCTTCTACAATATTCCAGCAAAATTACTCATCATTTTACTTAGTTATCTTGAGCGTAATTGTGCTTTAGTCAACAACCTCATAATTATCCGTACACGATAAATTAGTAAAACGTTGTGCCATGATAGAAGTCAATATGATTAAACGACGATAATTAGCCCAGTTTTCACCCATGGATGTCTCCAGAAAGGAGGAATGCTAGAATGTCTCCATATTTCTCAAATTGAGACATTTAGCAGCGGGATAAAACAGACGGCATGGAAAAAAGTAATACTGCTACAAACAAATTCATACCCTCTTATAAAGATATCTATAAAAAAATTCAGCAGGTGTCACACTTATCTTCGTCAATTGCACCAAAATAAATGCAGTAGCAGAAAAAATACTTGCCAGTGCAGCCAGAAGATTTTGACGATCATTCTGGCTCGTACGCGAAAAAAAAAAAATAAACACGCACGCTCGAATTCCATGTGCTCTGCTTTCTAATGCGGTCTCCACCGCCGAATAGATGGATGGACGGATGGATGGATGGATGGATGGATGGATGGATGATGATGGATGGATGGATGGATGGATGGATGGATGGATGGATGGATGGATGGATGGATGGACGGACGGACGGACGGACGGACGGACGGACGGATGGATGGATGGATGGATGGATGGATGGATGGATGGATGGATGGATGGATGGATGGATGGATGGATGGATGGATGGATCGATGGATGGATGGACGGACGGACGGAGGACGTACGGATGGACGGACGGATGGACGGACGGATGGACGGATGGATGGATGGATGGATGGATGGATGGATGGATGGATGGATGGATGGATGGATGGATGGATGGATGGATGGATGGATGCACGCACGAATGCATGCATGCATGCTATGAGCGTTCCCTTTTAACGGGGCACTGACATCTGTGCCACTTGACTCGCAAGAAAAAAAAATGAATAGAAAGCTTTATTTTTATGTTGGCCTAATGCCTTATCTACTTTGAATGAATCGATCTTATTATAACAAAAAAACGTTAATTTACATTACATCTATCTGCCTCTTTAGGCAGAATGACCTCATTTTCCCGGTGTTTCTGTCCTTTATCACTACTTTTCTACCACCAATACTCTAACCGTCTCTTACTCTCTTCTATCGCGGACGTGTTCAGCTTTCTATGTTTGTCCCTAAAACCCAAAGCCTTATGTAGGCTTGTACCCACACATATACCTGAGTGGATATCCCCGCATTCAATCAGAGTATATTCCATCGTTTACTTAGCTCCCCCACAGCATGTACATTGTTCCTCTTTATTATTGAATCTCGCTTAATGGCTACGCGTTCGTAGGCAACCCGATCTCACTTCGAACAGTAAAGCGCTTCTTCTTGAATTATCATTAAACGTTTCCCGCCTTATTTCGTTCTGGCCCTTTGGATAGTTACTGAGAGCCGGCTTCTTTTCTATCACTGTCATCCAATAAATCCTCTCCGCCTCTCTGGTTTTTTTGATTTCGCTTAATGCTCCCTGTTGCCATGTCGCCCACACTGCCAACCGTATATTTACTGATGAGCTTACTAGTTCTTTTTCTCCACTTTGTGTCCACGCTCTTATAATACAAATATACGAACACCTTCCCTGCCCATCTACTTTCCTTCATTTTCCTAAGCCTCTCTTCAAATCTCATTTTGCTCTGAGCTTCCCTTACTTCAAAGCCTGTACATCCCATATCCCCCTTTACAGCCCCATTTGTCGTCTTCCCATGAGCGCGCAACTCGAAACGTCCCACATTCCTTCGATTTACATCTATTCCTGATTGCACCTCTTACTTCATGCACACCACTGGGTTCCTAAATGTAAGCCCTGGAAACATTACGCCTTTCCACATACTTCGAAGCACTTCATACCTATTGTATCCCCATAACGTTCTGTGCTTCATTATCTCACCATTCCTATTTCCCTTTGCTGGTGATGCTTTTTCCCGTACCTCCATATATACACCTCTCTCATTTACCCATACTCCGAGGTACTTGTACTCGCTTACCCTCGGTATTTCTTGGCCCTGTATTGAGACCGCCTGGTCTTTGTGATCATTGAATACCATCAATCCACATTTTGTTGCACTAAATCTTAGTCCTAGAGCATCGCCTTCCGCCGTTGCGCATATATCTGCCAGCCGCTGTATATCGTCAGGACTGTCCGCAAACGGGACCATATCGTCTGCATAAAATAAAGCTGGAATCTTCTGCTCAACTATCACACCTGCCTGTTTTTGTAACATAATAAACCCAACGTTGCTACCTTCCAGCGCTTTTTCTATTCTCACTACGTAACTATGAATAACAGCGCGGACAAAGGACATCCCTGTCTCTGCCCCTTGCTAATTTCAATGCTGTAATTTCTACTTATTCCTTCCCATTCTATGCAAACTCTATTTTCTCAGTATATTTATCTCAAAAGCTGTATAAAGTCGTCACCTATGCCCACTTCCTGCAATAAGTCCCACGAAATTGCCTGATTAACGTCATACGCCGCAGTGATGTCTAGATAAGCTACATATAAGGGCCTGTTTTCTATTTTAGATATTTCTATACACCGAGTAAGAACAAACAGGTTGTCTTCTAACCGCATTTCGATTTGGAATCCATTCTGAAGTCCTCCTAAACGATCATTTTGCTCTGCCCACATTTATGTTTTCAATTTTACTGGCTGCATAGCCAACCCGTATCCCCATGGATCGCACACCAGGTTACCCAGAACAACCTGTATAGCCCTGGTGTAATGGTTAGTGGCCTATACGAGCGAATGTCAAATCTTTTCTCCCTTGCCTTTATTGATTAAGTTCATCCTACTTTTCCGCCAAGTGCCTGGTATTTCCTTCTCCTGTAAGCACTTATCTACAGATTTCAGCAGCGCTTCTTTGGTGCTATGTCCTAGTTCATTATTTAAGCGGACGGGTACACCTTCTAAGTCCGGGGTAGTGCACTTAGGAATTTTTCCTTCGGCATTTTTCCAATTTAAACCTCAAGTAGTACCTCTTGCTCGATTGCACTCTTTTTCCACACTTTTACTCCCCGGGAAAGCCTTCAGGGTGACCGGAATCCACACTTAATGCGTCCTCTCGCGGTATCCGAGCGCGCGAGGCGATACTCAATCGTTCTGCTGGGGAGCGGCGCGGTGTAGAGGACGGCCGGAGAGAAACACGCCGCGCGCCCGCCATCTCGGAGGCCATGATTTGAGCTCCACGTTACTCCACGTATATGCCAGATGGCGCAAGCGTATTTTACGCTTGTTGGCAACACTATCACATCGTCAAGTATTTGCCAAAGGTTAAAGTATTAGGCATCGTTTCTTGTTTCTTTTTTGCTTTTTTCAATTTTAAAATAAACAAGTGTCAGAAACCTGTCAAACAAATTGGTTTTCTAGGGGAAAAAAACCTTGCAACAGCACCCCCGAATGTTAAGCTATTATGCTATGTTTCTGACACGCCACATTCTCGAATATGACTATGTTGTATGGGATCAATTACCAAGTTCCTTTCATCAGCAAGTAAGAAGAAATCCAAAGCAAGGTGCTTTGTTTTCTTTATTCTAAATAATCTAGCAGTGAAAGTATAACGCTACCACGCAATCACAGCCCCGCCGCGGTGGTCTAGTGGCTAAGGTACTCGGCCGCTGACCTGCAGGTCGCGGGATCGAATCCCGGCTGCGGCGGCTGCATTTCCGATGGAGGCGGAAATGTTGTAGGCCCGTGTGCTCAGATTTGGGTGCACGTTAAAGAACCCCAGGTGGTCGAAATTTCCGGAGTCCTCCACTACGGCGTCTCTCATAATCATATGGTGGTTTTGGGACGTTAAACCCCACATATATATCTACTACGCAATCACACTGCGGTATAGACAAATGAAGCCTGCCGACGCGTTGCCTCTTTGAAAATGGTGTACGTGTATCACTCGCGTGTCACGATAAACTTGCTATTAAGAGGAACGGCTACATAAAACCACCCGACCAGTGTTCTTTTAGACTCAATCATACGAAGTGTATCAGGCCATATACAACCTGCCGTAAACTGCCACAGTGAATGAGAGCACTCTGCGCTATGCTTACATCAATGTTGGATCCCTGAAGGCGTTCACCATCGAAATTGAGCAATTTCGTCTTGTGTAACACCTTGAAATTATGATAGTTCTACAGTTTTCATTTCATTCTTGCGCTGTGATATTTGTGTAAATGTACATGCAGATATGTCAAATCAGATTCTTTTGTTTTTCTTTTCAAGCTAGTGTAGACAAATTTCTCACATAAATCACTGTGTTGTAGCTTGATAACTATTATTGTGTTATTCTGTGGGGAAATTTACCTATGTATTCATTGCTCATTCCTTCATAGGCCTGTTCATGCTCACAGTATTGAATTAAAAAAAAACAATAAATGAAATGACACTCAACGTGGCCCGAGCTCACGCTTCGCGATGTGCAGGAAAAATGAAAAAAATGTGGCAACTTTAACCATTTAGCCTCGTTAAGTGCGAGTGAAGTGACTATGGGGTCCGACAGTGATGGCGAACTCATTTTGTGTATTGAGGCCCACCTTTCTAACAGTTCAATAAAAATATTTGCAATGCAACTTCTTTTTGAAAATATATCAGGTGGTGAGAAGCAAAGAACACGTAAAGAGATTTTAGAGAACACGTAAAGAGACTTTAATCACATATACTGTGAATGATGTAGCACAACTGTTGTTGAATGACACATCTCTAATGTGCAGTGAAACCATCATTTATAGCATTACAAGAGTGTAGCTTCCAGTATAGCTGAAGCTTTTAATGAAAACATTTCGTATATTTTTGCTATATACCATTATCGAAATCTCTTACACTCACACAAAAATTCCATTTGTTATGCAAGACTTTTTTCATCCTTGAAGGTTTGATAGGATCGACATTTCACATATTTGCTGCACTTCCGCGTCCCATATACGTGTAGAAGACTGAAGTTCTGTTTGAATAAAGTACATAAGGATATTAAACGTTTCTCGACTCAAGTTTTCCTTACAATATCAGTGTTCAGCCGACCAAACTGATGGCTTTGTTTAATTTAACCAGTATTTTCTTTTGAGTGAGTTTCACTTACCCAAAGTCCAGGGTCAGTGTTCCCGTGCGATGGCTCTTCGTATACATTTTCGTGCTGAGTCAATAATGAAAGTAACGGTCCGCACACGTTATCAACGGGTTCAGCTAGCAGTGAGTGATGGACGATAATACTAGCTCGGAATCAAGCATAAGGCATTGTTACAGAATACGTCAGTACACCAGAATGCTCAGTATTGTGTCTTTATGATCGTGACCCCTTTATCTCACTGATATTTTGTAGCAGATTGCCAACTGCTATGTAGATATGTATATCCAGACGAAACCAACAAATACTTTAGCTCTCGATGAGCGAAGCACGAGGTGAGAATGAAACATTAGTTGCCTGATGAACGCGGAAGTGTCAAAGCGCAAAACAGGAGCACAAGGCAAAGAGAAAAGCTCAGCACGTCCCACGTGAAACGCGGCTCTCTATATTCAGTCTTACTTCTCACTGCAGTGGCGGCACAGCTGCGATCATGCAGCAGGAGAGCTCCTGTAACAAGGCCTAAACGCCTCCGATGTTCCGGTCGAGCAAACGGCGTGCCTACCGGTGATCACGCCAGCAGCCGCCGAGCGGCGCTCCGTGTAGCGGCAGTGTGAACAGTTTCCGATTAGAGGCGGCCGTGTCGCGCAGGCCGCGCTGCAAAGTGGCGCGTGCGCGGGCAGCAGTTGCGCTTGTCGGCCGAAGCGCGGCCGGCGAGCGAGGCGGCCTTTGTCCAGCTGCAGGCTAAACACGAGGTCCAGTCTGCAGCGCGGATTCATTAATTTCGCAGACCAACCGGGGGCAGGGCCATAAATCAACGTTTGATAGCGTACAGTCGTTTATTTAACGAAGACGACGTGCATACGCGAAATAAAGGCCGGGGCCGTGAACTCAGGTACGCCGAGGGCCCCGCGAGCGGGGGCCCCCGTGCGCTGATGGGCGTCGACGGCCATTATGGGCCGGCACACTGGAACAGCGTCTCATATATCTGAAGCAAGGAACCGCGCGCGCTCTGATATGGATATTGGCTCGTTCAGCGCGCCGCTTGATTTATAGCCGCGAAAATGATGCCTCGGCGCGAAATGCCCCACTGTGCTTCGCGCTAACCGCTTTCCACGAGAACTGCACTTCTTCGCGGGTGCCCCCTGAGAAGTGCGTTTTGCAAGGCGCCCCAAACGAGTCGCCGACTAACAAAATGCTTGAAGCGGCGGCACGACCTCGCTGCGAATCGCGAACGCACTGAGTTTCCCAGCCGACGCTGCTTCCCTGGGCAGTGTGTCCATTTCGCCGATACACGATTGATGAAGGAGATGAATAGACTCCGTCCCTTTAACTTCTTTCGCCTGATCATTCTTGAGCGACGCTTCATTACAGTGTGCCCTTTTCGCTTCTTCTTGAACACGCTGTTAATCAGAAGATCATTGAACAACTGAGATCAAATTTTGTTATGGCAGATGATTAGTCAAGGGCTCTCGGAGGGGTCTCACTTTTGTATTGTTTTTGTATAAGCTCGACCTATTCCGTATTTCTTTCGTTAATGCGAATGTACATTTGTCGCGGCTGGAGATGATTCGCCAATTCTGGTTCAAGGCAAAATGTTGTTGACCTCAGTAGCTTCATCACGACGCCTATTTTAATTTGATCTCAGCCACTGGTACACCTAGAAATTCCGGGTATCAGACAGAAAAGCAATCACTCCAGAGTAGCATTGAAGCAAGCAACATTGCTATTATTACATGTGTTGTACTTGGACAGAACGCAGATACAGTATATAGATAATGAGTCGGCCTCGTCCAGCAGCTCATCAGGTGCCGCTGTAATTCTAGCGGCAGCAAAGACAATCAAATTTAAGTTGTCGCATACGACTACGTCTACACCATCAGAGCTTGCTGCTATAAAAGCCGCTTTACAATATCTCGTTCAAGAGCGTCCAGGATAACAGGTCATATTCTGTGATTCGAAGGCAGCACTTCAGAGTTAGCAGTTTTCCATGCGTAAGAAGAATCATGAGCAATTGGTACATGAAATAAGTGATTGCTACCATCAAGCTCCAGCACGAGGGCATCATACTATATATCAGTGGCTAACTGGACATATCGGCATTACTGTAAACCAATTAGCCGATGATGCAGCCCAGTCAGCCCATGAACGAACACGTGTGGTTCCGATTCATCTATCAAGGACTGATACGGCAAGACAGCTTTACTTGAAGGCTCGAGATCTTACACGCACTTTCTGGTCGTCTACGAGCTTCCAAAGGTGTCACTTATATGAACCGGATTCTTCGCTCAAGATACAGCTACCATCGAAACTTTCCCACTCTGATGCGTCACTGTTATGCCGCCTTTGGTTGAGTGTTGCATCCCCAAAGGTGTACTCCTTTCGCATCGGTATGGCAGATACCTCTACATGTGACTCCTGTGGAGCTGAAGAGACCATCGAACACGTTTTGTGCAGCTGCGCTTCCTACTACACGCAGCGATGCCAGCTCCGGATGGTTTTGAACCAACTGGACTCTATACCATTCTCTGTGCAGAATATTCTGGGTTCTTGGGCATGTGCCTCAATTGCGCAGAAAGCGACTAAAGCACTGCTACAATACTTGGAGACAACAAACCTGAGCGACCGCCTGTACACTGCGTGTGCTCCCCAGAGTGTGCTCGTGATTGTGTGTATCTTTCTTTCCTGTTTCCTATCGCTTTTCTCCCCTTCATCCCTTCCCGAGTGCAGGGTAGCAAACCGGACGACGTGCGTGTGGTTAACCTCCCTCCCTTTCCTTTCATATCTCTCTCTCTCTCACTATATATATATATATATATATATATATATATATATATATATATATATATATATATATATATATATATATATATATATATAAGGGAAAGAAGTGTATACCTAAGGGCTCGTTTTTCCGTGTTTTAACACAATATTAATGAGATATAATAAGAAGAAAGAAAAGTGGATGAAAAAATTACCAACTGTGAGCAGGAATCGAACCTACGACCTTCGAATTACGCGTAAAACAAGCGTAAAATACGCTTGCGCCATCTGGCATATACATGGAGTAACGTGGAGCTCAAACGCGTAATTCGAAGGTCGTAGGTTCGATTCCTGCTCACAGTTAATAATTTTTCATCCACTTTTCTTTCTTCTTATTTACATTCCATTGGTTTTAATAACTTCCCCTGTACATTCCTTGGCATTACTGTCTGTTATATCTCATATATATATATATATATATATATATATATATATATATATATATATATATATATATATATATAAGAAAACAAGCTGGGACACGTACGAGAAACCAAGCAATTTCTTTATAGATTTACGTTTCGGCCGTGCCACAGTGGCTAGAGCATCGAACGCGTTATTCGAAGGTCGTAGGTTTGATTCCTGCTCACGGCAAGTTATTTTTTCACCCACTTTTCTTTCTTCTTATTTACATTACATTGGTTCTAATAACTCCCCCTATACATTCCTTGGCATTAATGTCTGTTATATATATATATATATATATATATATATATATATATATATATATATATATATATATATATATATATATATATATATATATATATATATATATATATATATATATATATATATATATATAACTATGACAGTCACTCATTGTTGCTTATTTGCCTATTTGCGACTTTACATTCACACATACAAAACACTCATATAAGGCTGTTCTTGAGCCGAGCGAGCATTGAGTCGAGCAAGACGTTCACTACAGAGGTCCACGCCGGCGCGAATAGTTGCGGAGTGCTGAAATCCTATGCGACCATCTCGCACGATCTACATCCCAAGTCTCGAGCTGTTGGCCTGCAAACAACTCCGTGGAACGAATACTCCATACATCGATTCAGTCATTGTGGAACACACAACCGATATTCTGCGAAATGTGACGTCAAATCCCCTTAAAGAATGGCGCATGCATTGGCCTGTTGTGCGACTGGTGGCGGTGCTGCGAACCGTGCTTGTATGACGTTAGTTCGAAGATTGGCGAGGTCCGGCACCGTATAGAAACCACCGTCATGATGAAACTCTGCAAAAACGCAGTTCAATTGGTTATCTAGTGTGTGTTGGCTACTGACACTGTTCTCTAACAACCGTAGGTGTCCATTTTTTCCGCTCATTTTAGAAGTACATCTTTTTGTTTCTTAAAACTGCGGCCGCTTGTCTCAGCGGCGAGTGCTGCGCAATGGTGGAGTACTGCTCTGTGCCTCGATAAGATCACCCACCCGTGAAAACTGCGTAAGCTTTTAGAACTATGCTAAAGACCTGAAGCTGAGTGAGATGTCGATAGCCGAACACAAATAGGGAAAGCGCCTCAAGCCCGTGTGCAGCAAGCACTTCGCTGGCAGTGACTTTTGCTATAGCCGCTCTATACCCTACACTTTTCGGGAAGCTTGTAACCATGTTTCAGTGCTTCGCCAGTACTTCAGCCTTTCATTTTCACGCAGGCTACAGGTGAAGGTGACTTACACCAGGTGAGGTGTCATCCCAAACCCACAGCGAAGGCCCAGGTAGCGGACGACGCGGCCTCCGAATCTCCTCGCGGGTAAGCACGCCTCGTGAGCACAGCTGAGCGGTGCAAAACATCGGAGACTACACAACTTTGTTTTATTGGTGTAAGTACATATATACGTAGTTCACTTATCAAGACATGCGCGCGCCCAGTGTACTGCTTACCATACATTTATAAGCGGAACCCGCTTTCCCGTTTAGCGCACATTTGCTAAAGGTTGTCACATGCAATCTTTGTGGCCCTGTGCGCGGTATATACAATAAGCGATATCTATTTGTTAAGGATACCTGAGAGATGGCCCTGTGTGGCATTAATGTGAACCTCTTCATGATGTTGCTCTCTTTGAACAAACATTACTGAGACAAACTGCAGTCATTTGCATCGCCCAGGGGGCCGGGTGCATTAAGGCCGAACTTGCCCCCTTCCCGAGTCACACCATGCATACCTACCCCCCAAGAGTCTCTTCTTAGTGCGATACAACGCGGGCTTGGGCCCTGCCGACGCCCACAACCACAATCCAAGCAGGATTATATCATATTTGGTAATTTGAAGCTGCTTTGCATTTCTAGTAGATGTCATGAAGGGTCGATTGACTGCCGATCCAGCAATTTGAACAGCTGCCCTGCAGTAATTATCTCTTGTGTTATTTGCGAATGCCAGAGTAGCAGAAACCAGCGATTATCACGCGTATCCTCGTGTTCACTGTCACTATCGTTGCACTGCAGAAAACATACCTTAAGGAAAAGGGCAGGTGTGCCCTTCTTTTTAGGATTGTTGTGAAAGCTAACACCCTTTCAGGGGTGGACGAATGATACTGAAGTACAGAGAATACTTCACCATTGCACAGCACTCGATCCTTACGGGGACGTTGTGTGGCGGGTTCGCATGTACACGTGTTTTAGGGACCACAGCCGCGACGGTGACGTGATCTACATTGACGACATCGGCTGCACACATTCCACAACGTGGCTTGCATCGTACACCACCACGCAATCAATAAGGCACCACGAAGTTTCGCTTGCTGCATCTACATGCTTGTAGATACTGGAGAAAGGCACGCTCATGCAAATAGTATCGCAGGGCGGAAACTGCAGATGACGAGCGAGAACACTCACATATAGTTTCACATTCTGAGCAGAAATGCGGTCGGTGGCATAGGCGTGCTTATCGGCCATCTGAAAGCTTTCTTTGCCCTATCTGTTGGGCATCAACTAGAACAAATTCTTAATCGCACTCGAAAGCATTCGTTGTGGGCATTAGTAGACCCACGCATGACTGTTCGTTCGACAAAGTCCCTGCCCGAAGCAGACGATCAGCGCACAGGAGCAGCGGCGGCTGCAGCGCGATGGAGAGCGGAGTCCACAAACTGACGTCACACGCGCGAGGGCGCGACTCCAATATCTCGAGGTCCGGGATATAGAAAATGCTTTCTTTCAATTGGCAACGTCATCCCACCTTTTTTTCAACGTGATTGCATTTACGATATGAGATTCATGCAGTTGTCTGCGCACTGCATGCTTGGCAAAAAAAAAAAAGAACCACACCTACATATGTTTGAGCCAAGGTATTTTTGCAGCTAAAAAAAAATTGAGTCTTTCCGCTCGGAATATAAGATCTGTCTGCATTCATAGCGACAAGAAAAAGGGTGGACGGTCAATGGGAAGAGATGGATTGCAAAATAATTTTGAGCGCATGTTACTGTGTTCCTACTTTGTTATAGGAAAGATTTGTAACTTTAAAGGCTCTTTTTTTCGTTAGACATAGGAGGCGATCTTGTTACCATAGGAGAATACCTTGACTGCGAATCTTCAGGAGCATTATATAGCGCACAGGCTTATAAAACAGCCCCGCTGCGGTGTTCCATAGTGGCTAAGGTGCTCTGCTGCTGACCCGCAGGTCGCGGGATTCGAATTTCGGCTGGGGCGGCTGAATTTTCGATGGAGGCGGAAATGCTGCAGGCCCGTGTGTTCATATTTGGGTGCACGGTAAAAAACCCCTGGTGCTCGAAATTTCCGGAGCCCTTCACTACAGCGTCTGTCAAGATCATATGGTGGTTTTGGGACGTTAAATCCCACATGGCAATCAATCAGGGTCATGAAACAAGAAGGGGGAGTGTATGAAACACACACACACACACACACACACACACACACACACACACACACACACACACACACAAAGAGCGAAATATGATGGAAAAGAGAAGGTGAACGTTGTCAACCATACCGGGGCGTCATGAAGAGGGAGAAGGAGCACGCGTTGTAGCTGAGGCGCACATTGCGGAGACGGTGCCAAAACCCCGAGTAGGCTCAATGCCAGCAATGTCAGAACGTTGTCAAGGCAGACAGACAACCACCAGAGGGGTGTTCGTGCGGAGTAAGCCGAGTGCCGGCTGCCCGTTGAGCTGTCCGCGTTATCTGTTACAGCGTTTAGATGGCCCACAACATCGTGGCCATCGATCACAGCGCAGGCCGACGTCGTCAGGAGAGAGAAAGCGCGCCGCCGCTGCTGACGACCGCACCCGGAGAGCGTCAAGAGCCGTCGGCGGCGACCTCGAGGACGTGCGCCACAGGAGCGCGCCGGTCGGCTGTGAGCGATGGCCGGCTGGACGAGGCCTTTCCCGAGCCCTGGCTTTGACGGAGTAGTGGTGGCTCCGTCAGCTACGGCCCAAGACTGGACGCCACCCGTTGTGGCGGCACCCAGCACGCTGCGTAGCCAGTGTACACATGCACAGGCGTTTCCGGCCGGCCCCGTCCTGGCCGAGGAGACACTGCGCCGTGCGGCATGCCCCGACCTGAGCCCGTGTTGGGTGGCGGGCCTCGAGATGTACGCTGGCATTCGGCCGTTCACCACGCCAGCCCGGCTTTTACATCAAATTACATGTAGCGACCTGTAGCATTACGATGGGGGTCTCCTGGGAGCTCGGCACGCTACCTAATCTTTTTTTCGTGCAGGGTGGTCAGATACGATTACCTTTGGTTAACACCCCAGCCAATGTCCGTTGGGATGTGAGTTTCTCTTTCTGACTGCTGTATTGCACGCTCGGACTATTTTAATGTACCAATAATATTAGTGAATGTAGATGCAAAAGAGGTGGAGAGCCAATCATTGAAATTTATTTTTTATTTATTTATTTGTCGTAAAGACCTGTTCAGGGCCGGGTTATTCGATCAAAATAACAAACATAGAAAAATTTGGCAGTTCCTACATATCATTGGAATGGGAAGCATGCGGAGAGAATGACTGGTGCAATCGTTTTATTGAGCGAAGCGTCACTAAATGGGGCTGACTATATATGTACAGATGCTGTACGCACATATATACGCTGAACAGTCGCATATGTTTTATATAACCAGTTGTTCACAGTTGCGTAACGATGCCAACAGCGACGTGGGTATTCACAGCACCAGAAGTGGTAAGCTTATATGTACTGGTCGTACTTGCGAGGATTGTAGCCCTGGCTAGTGCTACGTCGACCAACTTCAGTGGATGGCACTTGAGCATACAACTGAAGTTAACCCGACAGAACTGATGTGTCTTAAGAGCATATATGTAATGTTTATAAAGTTAGATAGCCAGCCCTGCAACCACAATTGGATTTTCACCTGCATAGGGGCTTGCCCCGCCGTGGTGGTCTAGTGGCTAAGGTACTCGGCTGCTGACCCGCAGGTCGTCGGATCGAATCCCGGCTGCGGCGGTGGCATTTCTGATGAAGGCGGAAACGTTGTAGGCCCGTGTGCTCAGATTTGGGGGCACGTTAAAAAACCCCAGGTGGTCAAAATTTCCGGAGCCCTCCACTACGGCGTCTCTCACAATCATATGGTGGTTTTGGGACGTTAAACACCACAGATCAATCAATCAACCTGCATAGGGTCTTTTTAAGAGCAGTTTCAAGACCTGGCCTAGCTCTTTGGTAAAATACGTGATCGCCATGCAGAATGCTTGGGTTCGATCCCTCCTGGGACCCTGATTTGTCTAGTCAACGCTGCCGTTCTCAGTTTTTTTAACACTCTTGCTTTTAAACTACCAATGCCTGTTTTCGCCGTTCCTGGGTAGACGCAAACTGTTAGTCATCTGCGGTGCATACCTGCATACAGCGGGCATACGTGTACGTGCCACAAGGGTGAGGAGGAAATGGTTTAGCGATGTACACGACAAGAATTTCGCATTATTTATGTCATGAACAGCCATACCCATTGGTCATACCCTCTTAGCCTTTCGTACTAAATTTGGTTTTCCCCGCGTTAAGCAGCGTTCTCTATAGAGCACCCAGAAGTAGGCTACAAACTAGATATATAGATAAATATAGATGCTCAAAGTGCCTGCAGTCCGCTAAGAAAAGATTTGCATTTAAAATAATACTAACATGATACAATGTTATGACGACATGTAGCTTGAAAAACGCCTGTATTCAAGGACTTCAGCAGATCCAATGTACCTTTGAAATAGATGACATGCGAAGCGTGTGGACGGAAGGCGACTGTGTTGTAATTTTTTATTGAGCGAAACCTCAGGAAGTGGCGCTAATGATATGTACAAATGTACGCACAGACATACGTTAAAAATCCTCACATGTTTTATATAACCAGTTGTTTACTGCTGCATAGCGATGCCAAGAGCAACATGGATATTTGCAACACCAGAAGCGGTAAGCTGATATGTATAACACTTGTGCTCGGGAGGAAGATAACCCTGGACACTGCTTTCAGCAGATATGGCGGTTAACTACAATTGACATTGGCCCGACGTGATGGCTCTACGATAGCTGTCCATATGTAATGTTTTTTTTTAATTGAAGAGCTAGCACTGCAACCACAATTGAAGTTTCACGAACATTAGGCTTTATTTGAGAAGTAGTTCCGAAACCTGGCGTGGCTGTGTGGTAGATACCTAATTGCCACCCAGAATGCTGTGGTTTGTTCCTGTTGAAACCTTTACATCATTTTTATTCGTCGAGTCAAAGCTGCCAATGTCAGCTTTTTCTTAACTATCATGCGTTGAAATTACCCATGTCTGTTGTCACCATTTCTGGGTAGACTTAGAATGTCAATTACTTGTGGCACATATCCACATACCTGTGGCACAAACCCGCGCCACACGTCGGCGGAAATGGTTTGATGACCTACACTACGTGATTGTGACAGTAATCATGTCACGACGAGATAGTCATATTCATCAAACCATCTTACCCTCCAATACAAGTTTTGGTTTACTCCAAGGTAATAAAACCCGGAGAACTCAGCAGAACAATAACCACCACATATTTATTAACACTTTTATTTCATATAGAAGAGCATCATGATCACTCAAAAATGACGCTATTGGGTGTTTACTTCAATAACATCTTACCAAAATTGGCAGCGATTGGTGAAAGAAGTGAGTACGTGCCAAATAAATTTCCTTTTTATGTACATTTAAAATACTATCAGATGGCCTGAGCTGGGTCACCCGGAGCGTTAAATTAAGGCGTATGAAAATATATTGACTATTCTTTGTATAGCCTGTGATTTTCGGTTTTAAAGTTAGAGAAGTCAGAGATTTTTTTTCTTCTTGTGACGCTGAAGTTATGTGAGTTACCAACGTGATAAATATTGCGGCTTTATTCTGTGATATCTCAATTTGATAATGAATAAAAATGTTTTGGGTGTCTTCCTAATCACGGCATCAATGTGGTAGCTCCAGAGGGGATCGCACGATAAAAAAAAAGTGAGATATTTCATTGTAGATAGCCTTTCAGTTTGAACGCCTTGTATTTTGTACTGAGTTGGATTTGTGTTAATAGCCTTGTAAACGTCATAACCTTAGGTTTGAATAATTTATTTGTGTTTGATCCAGGTGACACCAAAAGGTGTCTTTAGCCAGGATAAATTAGCTCTCATCTTCTATGTTTGCAATGACTCTGTATATGAAAATCACCTGCAAATAACCTGAGAGCATAATATACACTTTTTCCCGTTTCTTTTTATTTTTCCCGTCCTTGTCAGCCTCTTCTGTCCGTATGTTTTTTGGTGTGCTTCAACAAGATTTTAATTATGAACGTAATCCACCTGGTCCAACTTACTATCTCTCTTGCTGGTTTTTATAAATGCTAAATAAGTTGACCTGGTGCGATTCCCTGCGGTATGCGCCATATATTACTTGTGAACGTCAAGATAAGTGTATATTTGCACGTAAATATTGACTTAGATAAGTTAAGAAATGTGCTAAGCACTTTATAATCCCAGTGGTTAGGTTAAGCTTAGTTCGCTTCTTAATTAAAAAGATGTGCTGAATTTTGTAAGAAGTTTTTGCAGAACCAATGAATGCAACATTACCTTTATTTCACCATATTGACAGCTCGAGCATCAGTTACAAATTAAAATACTTCAGCATCACAGAAACGATAACTAAGGAAACTGCACTTGTTGATAGAGAAAAGTCGTGTTGTGTTATAAGTTTCAAGGTGGCCAATGGTACGATTTGCTCTAAGAACTTTCGACATATGCTTGTTAGTTGATTGATTTGTGGGGTTTAACGTCCCAAAACCACCATATGATTATGAGAGACGCCGTAGTGGAGGGCTCCGGAAATTTTGACCACCTGGGGTTCTTTAACGTGCACCCAAATCTGAGTACACGGGCCTACAACATTTCCGCCTCCATCGGAAATGCAGCCGCCACAGCCGGGATTTGATCCCGCGACCTGCGGGTCAGCAGCCGAGTACCTTAACCACTAGACCACCGTGGCGGGGCCATATGCTTGTTAGTTCGAATTGGCTTGTTTTTTAAGACTTGTCATGGATCACTAGATATAAGATGGGAATCGTTCAGGCATTTCTACGTGCAAGCATCCCGCATGCAACTATTTTTGAAAAATAGCAGGAAATATACGCTATATGGCTAGTTTATAAAATGTGAAGCATTTCTGAGTGAACTTCCAACAATTTGAGCGTATCTATCTATCTATCTATCTATCTATCTATCTATCTATCTATCTATCTATCTATCTATCTATCTATCTATCTATCTATCTATCTATCTATCTATCTATCTATCTATCTGTCTGTCTGTCTGTCTGTCTGTCTGTCTGTCTGTCTGTCTGTCTGTCTGTCTGTCTGTCTGTCTGTCTGTCTGTCTGTCTGTCTGTCTGTCTGTCTGTCTGTCTGTCTGTCTGTCTGTCTGTCTGTCTGTCTGTGCGTGCGTGCGTGCGTGCGTGCGACTTCGGGCTCTCGTGGCGGGTTCATTGACCAGATATATACCAAAATGACTATGGTGTGATGTGACTGTATAACTAACACAAATGACAAGACTTATTATGGAAATCATGACACACATTCCATGAACTACATGATTATCATGTCACGGCCCTGGTGTTCTCGTAGCCGTTTCATTGAATGGATATGTTTTATTGCTATGGTAGGACATTTCGTGGGATGAACATCAATGGCAGGTGGTAACATGAAAATCATAAAATGAATGCCATGTACGGCATGCTTTACATTACACAGCCTTGGGGCGCTCGCCGCCGTTTCATTTACTGCTTATATAGCAAAATCGGCATGGCATGACTTGAGTGCTGGACGAACATAAATTACAGGTCACGCATTGTATATACTAGAATCAACACTCCTCTTTATCCACACTGCTTCTTTGACAGGCATTAAGCATCCCCTCCCTCCCTCTGGAGCATGCTTAGTTAACAGCTGCAGATATACAAGAGGCAGTGATCACCCCGTCCCCGATATTGCAGCTTTGCGAACTCAATCAAGTTCCGTATCATTTGAAGGGAAGCCTTACACTGGACCTGCACATGTCTTGAAAAGCTGGGGTCACGCGTGCGTTCTCTACGGTTGTTGATTCTGATTCTGATTCTTAAAGAGGAAATAAGTGAAAAGTGAGCCCCGTAACTGTCTGCATCAAAGTGCGATACCTCAACAGTAGATCACAAGGGATGGGGGTAAGGAGCGATTAAAAGAATAGTATTAAAGGTAGAGAGAGAGAGAGAGAAAGAGAGAGAGAGAGAGATGCGGACAGCGAGCGACGACATAGGAGAGATAGGGAAGATGAAACACGATCACAGAAGTCCGAGGACGGGGCACCACTTGCGAGAGCTCTTGTCGGCGACAGAAGATGGCGTAGGGCTAATCCAGTCGGCCAGAGCTGCGCTGTCGTGGGAGATCGCGAGGGCACAACCGGTCGGCACGGAATCCAGCGAGTTAGTTGTTGAGAGTTATTCTTGCTGAGCCAGTGTTGCTGCTTCCTGATATCGTGAAGTGGCTAGGCTTGAAGGTAGTTATTTGTTGCATGCATCTCAGGGCCATTATCTTCCATGTCGACGCGGCATAGTTTTAGAGAGTATGATTAGTCTGAAACGCAATGGCGTGAAGCAAACAAAAAGGACGCCGGAGAAAATAAAAGGGACGCAGAGACAACAACAGACTCAATTAGTCATGACCATCAGTTCAATTACCTTTGAAGCTTTATATGGGACACCAGAATGACACTGAATAGAGTGTTGCAGAGTATTATAAAGAAGACTTCTATGTGTATAACTCGATACGTAACGTACTTATATAATTAGAATAGGAGAAAGTGGAGAAATGTGAGTGAGTAGGAAAGTCGAAGTTCTACAAACATTGAAGTTGTCCTAGTAACATCAATTAATCACTCGCAAACTGCGTATTCACTTTTCAACATGTTGTGCCGTCATATGCACATCCATACACTTCTCCTTTTGTTTTTGTCTTTTAGTTTTGTTTTGGGAATAAAACGAAACAAGCAGTATAATCTGAACCACGTCTAAGCAACAAAAAACATGGTGGTTCTAACACTCGCGCTACAAATTGATTCATGGTTTTGCTTCATCACCGCCTTCCTTATTATCAACACCAACTTCTCTCTCTCTCTTCTTTCTTTTTCACCTCTCTTCTTTCCGAATGCTGAGTAGAAGGCCATAATATCGATTCAGGCCGACTTCTCAGTTTTTCTGCCACGATAAACATTTTAACATTTGTCTCTCTCTTGTTTTTGTTGTTGTTGTTGTTGTTGTTGTTGTTGTTGTTGTTGTTGTTGTTGTTGTTGTTGTTGTTGTTGTTGTTGTTGTTGTTGTTGCAAGCTCTGATAAAAAGAAAATTTCTCAAACTCAGACATTTTCCACCGACTGCGGTTTGATGTTCTCTAGGTAGGCCGCCGTCTTCTCGATGCACGATAATGGTTCATGTACGAAGTTCCTGTGAATTACAGTCAACTGCCACGGGGACCAACAGAGGACCGAACACATGCTAAACACCAGATAACACCGATATGCTGGATTCAGTGTCTCTTGACGCTTCAAATTTTACACCCCGAATTACTGTCAAAGCATTTCGCGTCTTTGATGGGATTCAGTAGTGGACAAGGGCCCCGATGCACCACAGATAAGATATCCTAGGCAAGCCATTATTAGTTTAATTTAGTTTGCCCAGAATTGCATTTTTGTTGTGTTTCTGTTGTGCGTGCACTTTGTTCACTTTTGCACGGGATGGCAGTTCTTTAGTGCGTCTCTTTCATGTCAGCCGTTGCTTCGCTACTACCTCCTCAGCACCCCAAAAAAACATAATTAAAAAACGCCGTAAAACACAGCTAGAAGTCTTTATTTAACTGAACAATTATTCATGCTGGAATTCTCGGGCAAATAGTTTTGACGAAATTAAGATATGAAATACGGCATTTTTTTGCGTCAAAACGAGAAGTAAAGTTACACAAGAAAGAGAGAACACAGTGCGCTGTGATCGCTGGAATAAAATTATCAGTTCATGCGGATGCATGGTGTGAGGAAGGAAACGATGTTTGATTTTTTTCTGAGAGAATTATTCCTCACTTCCTCCAAGTATGAGAAAGTAAATAAACTTTGTGAATATATTAACCCTTCTATACTGTGAGTTTTTCCAAGACATTCGTGTAAGATTCTTATCGAAATAGTTTCATGCACTTGCTCGTCTCGGTGGTACAACACCTGCTTGCTGTGCAGAAGAACTGGGTTCGATTTTCACAATAAGTGAAGATTTTAGGGGCTGAGCTCCTTAAGGCTTTTCCTTGTTAGAGTGTAGCATTGTAGGCGTCCGTCACGCTACACAAAACCAGAACCGAAACTGAACACTTGCACAATGAAAAGCGAAAACATCTTTGTAAAAACCAACTTTATGTGTACATAAATCCAATATATGACAGCACAATACATGATCATCTGCGCCGTCCCTCTGTCCATCCGATCATGCATGCGTCCGTGCGTTTATCCGTCGATCCGTCCATCCGTCCGTCTGTCCATTCGAGCATCCCTGCGTCCGGACACCTGTCTATCCGTTCGTGCGTCCGTGCGTGCATCCGTGCGTCCGTCCGTGTGCCCGTCCTGTCCATCATTTGTACTAGTTGACGACGTCAACGTAGACATACGGAACTTGGTACTTACCTTCGCCCACTACACTCATCATTCTCTTCGTGGAGATGCGTCCATTATTTATTATTATTTATTTATGTGGATCAATTTCGAATTATCGCTCACAGGTAAAGCTGATTATGTTCCGCTTACTACTAACGACGCCGACGCCTAAATTTCTGGGAAACGAGCTCTTTAATGTTGTCACGATAAAATCATGACCCAATTTGTTAAGAAATATATGTGCCTTAAGTAGGATGAGGCCGTTTATGTTTGCAAATTTTGCGCTAGTAGTTTGATGTTTGAAAACGTAAACCTTCCAAAACAACTGTGTAAGCTGGGCCGAACACATCAATAAGGCTGCAGCACACTCTTGAAAAAATAAAACATCTAAGCTCGCGCTAAGGTCATGCAAGGCTTAATTGCAACTGCGAAACTGTTTGATTCTGAACTGATATTCTGATTTTGAACTGAGAAGGTGAGATTAGGAAGTTCGCCGGTATAAAGTGGCAGCAGCAAGCACAAGGACCGACTTGACAGGCGGAACATGGGAGAGGTCTTTGTCCTGCAGTGTACGTAGTCTGGGTGGTTGGTGGTGGTGGTGGTGGTGATGATGATGATGATGATGATGATGATGATGATGATGATGATGATGATGTCACATCGGACCATCCTAGCGACGCATGCGACACATGGCTGTCGGCGGCCGGTCACATCAGCTTCTTTGTTGTTTTTCCCCCCAAACCGATGAACAGGGAACGACGCTGTGTATACGTCAGTGCTGTTTTCTTTCGCCACTCACGGCAGGCAGATAGATGCCCGAGTACGAGTGTCGCTGGTGCAGCCACCAGAATGCGGAGGGAAGGCTCCGCAGAAAAGGAAGCGTGGCACCATGCCTGCAGCAGCTCTAATTAAATGCGACGGATAAATCAAGATTAATACGTGCGCTCACTCGCCGAGGCCCATATTTTCGAGACGACCTGCCCCGCGGCTGTCCCTCGAAAGATAAAGGCAAAACTTGTCAAGAGCAAGCCCAGTTGATCCATTTCGGCGTCCTTTATTCCCGTCTTTTTTCCTCAACGGGTGGGCGGTCCGCTGATCCTGCTCTTGCTTCCTGACTCGTTCGCTTGTCCCTTCGACCACCGCGCCGAACGACGCTCGAGAATCTCACGGTCTCGGCGCGAGACCTGTAACAAAAAGGCGATGGCGCCGTGATTGACTCGCTCTGTGTATAGTTTACATGAAGTTGACAAGCCACTGGTAGGAACAAGGCAACTCCGACACTGATGTGGACATCGCGGTAGCGAATGCGCCTACCAGCTATGCGATAAGGGGAGGAAAGAGGGCATTTCGAAGTATTTAGTCCGGTCAAGTCAGGTGTCCAGCTGATCGCAATTGTTCGGAGAAAGAAGTTGCTTTTCTCCTTCTCTCTCTTTTCTTGCTTTTTTTTTTCAGGCTTAGTGTGGGCGTGGAGACGTTGTACTTAGCTTAAAATATATGTGTATTCCAGCCACGGGAATAAATATTCGATTCAAGTGTATGTCAATACAATGACTGAACAGAAAAAAGAAGATGGCTTTGGCCTTTGAATCGTCTTAGGAAAATTAATGCACAAGGTACCGTGTTTTTCTTGTTTTTTTCTTGCGTCCACTTTGTTACGTCAATCGCGGTGAAGCCCGCTTGCGGAAATGCTGAGAGTGATGGATGACGAAAGTCAAAAAGCAAGATCGAGAGCCCAGCCCACTAGATGCAGAATACGAATATCAGTGCAAATTTCAACAGTGCGACCACACTGAGATGTGCACTGGTGATGGCCATAAATAGTCGACAGGCCTTAAGAAGATCGCGGCCTCAAAAACGATTTGCACTAGCCTCTATCACCTCTGCAGCGTACAAAACAATTAACAGAAACGTGGCTTGTATACTCGTCCAGTTCGGACAAGAGCATAAGTCGTGTCGACAACAGCAAGTCACCTGACATTCTGTAGCGGCACTCGAGCGTAAGACAGGTGTTGGGCTACTTGTATGCACACCTTGAGGTTTGCTTCACAGGGAAAGAAGTCGGGCACTCCAAATGAATGGTGTATTCCTGGGAGACCTGAAATAATCTGGGATAGTTGTCACTGTATGGTAAGAACTTAGATATGAACTGTCGAAATTGATAGAAATGCTTGACAACCACTGTCGAAAATTGACTTACAACAGTTAGCGGTAAAACTTACACGTTAAAGAAGCGTGCTGCATATCTCATAATCATATTGTGGCTTTGTGACATTAAACCGCCGCAATCATTTCAAAGACGTGCTTCAAGTACGAGGTGTATTTCGTGGAACGGTGCTGAACTGAGATTGTCAAAAAAATGACGAAAAAGAATGAGTCGGCAGTTATACAGCGATGGTACCAATGTGAAACACATTGTGCATCGAAGTTTCTTGAGAATAAGCTATCGTATTCAACGGCACCAAACGACGGAGCACGCACGTAAGCACGCGCGGCAACTGCCACACGTATCGCTTGCCACAGAACGCGCTACCGGCACTCCAGCGTGTTAACCGAGCTGCGACGCCCCTGACAGCATCTCTTGTACCGCTCTCTCGGTGAAGCATCGGTAGAGGGAGCGTCGCGCTCAGCCAAGTTGCACGTCGCGAGGAAGAGGACTCGGAACATTCATTCCCGGCGCGTTACGAGGTGCAGCAGCACCTCCCAAAGCACCCGCGGCGGAAAGCCAGAGCGAATAGCGCCTCGTATACCAAGTTACCAACCCCTAAACCCGTGATGACACGCTTGGACGGGACGCGGTCCCGCATCACATATATAGGAGGGGGCAGCCGCCACTTCGAGATGGGCGCCGTTCGCTGCCGACCCCTCCAGAAAGCGCGAAGAAAAGCCGCACAGCCGCTCCACGGCGTCCAGGGCGCGTATAGCTCCTGGCTGAAGCCGTCAGCGCCGTGACATGTTTTATACACAGAACTAAGGGGGAGCCCCCGGTGTAGTGGATCGCGCCGACCAGGCAGCGCGCAATATCCTGCCAACGACTTCGCACCAGTCAATCTGAGCTGGCGTTGGCGGCAGCGACGACGGGAGCCAAAAGGGTACGTCAGGCTTAATCTCGCGGCCAGATCATATTCTCCGGACGACGGCCCGCTCTGCCACCCTCCCACCAAGACCACGGCGTGGCCTGCCGCGGTAAGAAAAGGCAGAAGTAGAGACGGCAATGGGAAGGCAGAAAAGACGGCCGTGACAGACTCTCGCTGCTTCGGTAGATGTAAGCACATAAAAAGATTGATTCCGAATCTCGGGAGAAAAGGAGCGGAGTAGTTTTATGAATAGCCCCGGATTAAGAGGCGGGAAAATTTATGCCACCGGAACGTCAGCTTAAATATTTTACCGGCGCGGCGGTCTCTCGTCTTGCTCCTTGCCCAAGTATTATTTATTATGTTTTCTCTCTCCCTCTTTTTTTTCAATGACATTATTATTCTTTTATTTTTTTTCCTCTTAGTGTCGTTCACCCCTTTCGAAAAAATGAGCGCCGGCACAGCTCCTGGAAATCTTCGGCTGAGATAAATAAGAACGCTTTGGGGAACGGCAGCACAGTCTCCAATGCGGAATCGCAAGTCAGAAACCCCAGGGTGACGAATTGAAAGACGCTCGATATTTCATGGGCGCACCGCGCCACGAATCCGGCTGACGTCGGTCGACTCAGTCGTTCTCCGCCTCTCTTCTCTACTTTTTTTTTTTCCTTTGGGCGAAATTTCTCGAGAGCAAGTGATTCATGCGTGGATTTAAATTGAGGCCAACGTCGCTCTATGACGTGTCAGAAACTATATCTCGCGATCGCTTATTATACATGTTCTTTTACTTTTGTCTATTCCTATAAGAAATTCCAGAAATTCCAGAGCTGCGACTTGTTTAATGTGACTTCTCGATGTAGTAACCCTCCTTGAGCTGCGTGATTGAACATGTACAGAGTATCGAAAAAAAAAAGGGGGGGGGGGAGAGCAGGAAGGAAGGATACAGTCCTACGGGCCAAAGTGGCACGACAGCTTTTTATTATATACTTAGTGAATGATTTACCGGCTTGTTTATCGAAACGTTAAAAAAAATTTGTACCGCTCCATATATCTGCAACAGACAGATGACCGGATGAATGACGCTGCACTATATGACAACACGAAATGTTCGCGCTACGATATGACACGTACGTATCCGACAGTATCCAATATTTACTTTCGACGTGTACCAGAGGACCTATACCTTGTCGTGACATCAACATGGCTGTAAGGTAGCAAAAAGGTGAGCTTTGTTAGCTTTCGCTTTCCTGCGAACTGATCCCACCCGTTGTCGACATTCGGCGTTTCGGGCCCATCTCTGGTTGATTTACCACAGCTAAACCTGCGACTACATGACTCCTCGTGAAGGAATGCATTGGGAGGCACTTTTTGAAGTACTCATCTTTTACGTTTTTTTTTTTTTGCTGCAGGTATCGCTAGGTCGTACTTCGTAAGTCGAGGGATAATCAGACGTCTTTGCCTCATGCCCTCCACGTAATTTATGTGAACCGTCCTAAAGCACACAGTATACGTTAGACCAAGGTGCGAAATTTACAAGCCAGTGTCACTGTTACAGGCAACGCCACTATTTCCACCTCCGGTTTGGCACACGATTTACACAAGCTAGCCATGAGGGTGCCGTATGAGTTTACACACAACCCAGCGTCGAGGACTTATTCTTCAAACAGGTACCGTAGCGAAACACTGCATAGTCGACTTTGGACAGACCGACACTCAGCGCACTGGACCGATTGACTTTTGTGCCTTGTTCTCATACAAATGTGGTTACGACATGCGTTATTCTGTACATTTTACAGCGAAAGCTGTTATGGGATCACAACTCGGATCTCGCGCATCGCCGTTGTTGTCCGCCGCCGCCGCCGGTGTCCATAACCACTGTCGCACAAAATAAGGAAAAAAAAACATAGTACCACAGTGGGGCCCGAACCCGAGTCCGCTGGCTGCCAGCCCCATATTCTACCAGTGAGCTACGCTGACGCTTGTTACTTGTTGGCGAACTCGCCTTAGGCAGGCTTGATGTCGGGAAAGTAATCGCGTTAATGCGACTTATAAAGCGTTTTATAACAGCGAAAGAACAACCAGTCGCCGTACAATGCTAATAGCGTAACGAGTGGGTTATTCAATGCTCCAAACCATTACAAAAGCTTGTTCTTGTTCTACTATAAACTGTGGCGCATGCCCATTTAGGCATAATTCCTCATCGTCGTCAGCCACTGCATGAACAATTGGCACGAAATTCCTTGCCATTGTTTAGTGGATACCACGCTTCCCAGAAGAATGACGCAAAATAGCAAAGCCAATGCCGGCCTACTACCCAAATTTTTGTATTATTATTGCCATATTGGGTATCAAGCAAGTGTGCTTGCAGTAGTTGCCCAATGAGTGTTTATAGAAGAGGCTCTGAAAGGCCTCTTTTCTAGCTTTCGCTGTGACTCTGCTGCGCCTTCGGCGCAGGCCTGGCGATTTTCTTTTTCAGGCCACATTGAGTTTACCCCACAATCACTGAGTCATTGCGACCGTTTGGAACGGTCGTAAGAACGTGTGAATGTTGATTTCAACCATCAGACAGTTTTAAGATGAAGTTGCCTTCGTTGCACTGTGGATCATTTCAGGTTTTCTAAAGCACGCCGGACAAGAAATAGAAGATGATTCTCTATGAGTAGACGAACCAGCGTGCGCTGTGTGTACAATGGTCATTCTGAAACTTTAGCCATCACAATGAGACATTTCTCGCCCTGGCCTAGAAAAACTTTCTGCTTGATTTGAACAATTATATGACATCATATTCTCACTGACAAACTTCTCATTGCCAGTGGCCGCAAAACAAGCTGCCCAAATAACATATCATTTATTTATGAACCATGAAGTTCTTCAAGGTAGCCATAATTTCTGTGGCCTAGCAGAAAAAAATCATCATCATAAAGAGGTGTGTGCCACTGAAATAGTGCAAATCCGAATACTCACCACTGATAATGAAGAAGGCAGCAGTTAGACCAAGATATGGCTGCGAAGCGACGGCGTCGAGCCGAAGACATCGAGAGATTAGGTGCTTTTGGCTTGAACATATATACTTCTTTACGTTACCGTGTAGCCGGATACCAGAAAAACTCTGCGCATGCGCGGGTTTTTACAGAACGTAAACCTTTACGTTACGTGAATAACCCGCCGTACAGACTTTACGGTTGCGGCCCTATCTCTCAAATGCACGTTCTTTCGTAGAAACTCGCCATATACGCATTGCGAAAAGCCCAGCTGTCAAATTATTATAAGCCGTAGTGCGAGTGCTATACGTGAGGACAACTTTCTTTGACAATGAATGGAAGGCTATGGAGCCAATGTGGGCATGTGCCACCGCTGTAGAATATAGCGCCTCAAATGTGTCCTTGTTTTCCACGTGAAAATATTAAAAAAAGAACAACATTATTTTCTACTGGATGCTGTTTATAAAGATACGCTGCACGCACCGAGAAGATATCATTATTTGTTGCTGCTTTTTGAAGAGTGCTTTCGCGTTTTTCCGCGTCTGAAAACGTCACACGTTTTACGGGCACCTCACAGTAAAAATGGCGTGTTGGTCTTCAGGTGATCGCGCATTGCCCTCCAGCTAACCTGATGACTCACAGAAGGAGCTAGTGTTGAATTTCCCTCACAAATGGTTTTGCAAGCGGACGTATCAAATTGTGTGCAGTGAGATTACTTGAACATAGCCATCATTCCAAACGCGAGCCGAATCGAACTACTTGGCGGAAGAGTACAAGAGCAGTAGCTCCGCAGACGTATAGCTTTCCTTTCATTGTCACAGAAAGGTCTCCCCAAGTAAAATATCGATTATATTGTTTCGACCGGATTGTCAAACCTAGAGTGGCGTAGAACATCGAAACCGTAAATGTGTGAACTCCCGAAAAGCTGGATAGGTGACACCATCTATAGCGAGGCCAAAATGAAACAAACAACAACACAGTTGTTATTGCAGAAACATCGTGCATTGTACGTGTATATAAAAACCGCACAGTGGCATTATTACGGATTAGTTACTTTTTTAATCATTTTCATTTCAAAAACATTACGCTTAAGCCAACGAGTTCATGACCGGGGTTACATGAAGCGGAACAAGGTGCCGACGCCATCGTTGCAGTAACATTGTATTTCTTTCCCGTTTTGTGCATACAAGGCTACTGTACACCATGAAAAGACGTCTCGTGGTTTTGCCGCATGCAGCGGTTATTCAATCCTATCTAAGTTAAATATAGTTCAAAAGCCCGTTAGCATCACCATATATGTTTTTCCAAAACGCAAACGTGTCAGACAGATTCAGACAGTGTCAGACAGGTCAAACAGTGTCAGACATAAAAAGACGACAGATTCTGCCGATGATAAGATTGTTCGCTGACCGACGATTGTGCGGGAGACTATTGTTGCACTGAGTGCGTCACTTCTTTTCCTTCCAAGAACAGCCCCGCCGCGGTGGTCTAGTGGCTAAGGTACTCGGCTGCTGATCCGCAGGTCGCGGGTTCGAATCCTGGCTGCGGCGGCTGCATTTCCGATGGAGGCGGAAATGTTGTAGGCCCGTGTGCTCAGATTTGGGTGCACGTTAAATAACCCCAGGTGGTCGAAATTTCCGGAGCCCTCCACTACGGCGTCTCTCATAATCATATGGTGGTTTTGGGACGTTAAATTCCACATATCAATCAATCCTTCCAAGAACAAGTTCGCCCAATAAGGTGCTTCGTTTTTGCCCTTTTTATTCACTCTCACAGCTACTTCACAATAGAAAGAGGGTGGGAAAGGGTAGTGGTGATGGTGAGGAGAAGGGGAGAGGGTAAATCATAAGATTGCCATGCATGGCGTTACGCAGGCAGGACCATGTATAGAATGAAATATTACAGAAAGGCGACAGCAAAGGATAGGAGGGTGAGGAGGCGTGACCCGAGGGTGAGGGGGAAGGAGAAAGGGAGGGGAGAGGCTAAATGTTCGGATAGCTGTGTATGCTGCAGCAGAACAATTTGTACTATAGTATTGGAAGGTGTGCGAAAGGAAAGTGGGAGTGCAGAGGTGTGACGGGAGGATGACGAGGAAGGAAAGTAGTAGAAAAAAGGAGCTCGGTGAGGATGAGTATGAGTGGTGTGATGATGAAGAGGAAGGAAATGAAGTGGGGAGAGTAAACCATTGCGTAGCTGTGTATAGTATAGAGAGCAAGGGGCTGTGAAAGGGACGCAAGATTAAGGAAATATGCGGTGGTCAGGAGGAAAAGCATGTATGGTAAAGCAAGGATGGTAAAGCATGTATAGTATATATGGTAGTGGCATGGTAGTATGTATAGTATAGGTAAAGCGTGTATAGTATTCCAAGGAGGTGGAAATGAGAAGTGAAAGGGAGGAAGGGGCATGCTAATGCATAGCACAGACGCGTATAGCGAGTGGTGTGGAAATGAAAAGAAGAGAAGGGACAGGATGAGGGGGTGCCACTGCACCACTAATAAACGTTTGCTTTTAGCGCCCTGCACGCCGACCAGGCTGCAAGTGCCACCGCGTGCTCGCCTGTGAATGCCAGCGTCGATAAAGGGCAGGTGAATCCTTGCTCCACACTTCTTACATCTGGCACGTTGAGTACAATTGCATACATTTGTTTCCCAAAGCCCAGTGTTCCGAATGAACATTTAAGATATCAGATAGGGGAGCACTGCGGATCGGTTTCAGTCACTTTACATTGCTGAAATGCTCCTTAATCCGCGTCTACGGGTATCTTTTCATCACAACACCCATCGGAATGTGCAACGCCGCTGCCAGAAATCTAGTCTATAGTCCCTTTATTGGCAGGTGAAGGAGGTAGAAACACGATAGTCATGTTCGCGAACACATCTCTTAGAAAGTTGTCTTCAGAACGTTATCGTATTACCTAATCGTCTATTCGCATCCTTAACTTGTTATAAAACATTCAACAATTGGTCGCGGGAGGTGCGGCTCCGCAAACCACAGTTGTGGGAATCAAAAATTGCCTATCCTCCATCAGCTCAGGTGAGCCGCAGTAGCCAGAGAGGCCGCTGGTGAAAGACTCCACCCATAGTAACCAATCATCCTTACTTTATTAAGGTTGTTTTTTTTTTGCTCTCCCTCTCCCAGAAAGCTAGAATTCGACACAGTGTACTATACTCTAGAGTCATTTGTGTCCAGGACCGTAATTGTCCCTAACTGCATAACACACTCGTCCGTATTGCATGCCGATTGAACTCATATATTATGACATCTTTTACCCTCCATGGAACAGTGCAATTTTTGAGGTACGCTGG
Source organism: Rhipicephalus annulatus (assembly GCA_013436015.1). Classification (NCBI taxonomy): domain Eukaryota; kingdom Metazoa; phylum Arthropoda; class Arachnida; order Ixodida; family Ixodidae; genus Rhipicephalus; species Rhipicephalus annulatus. The sequence continues at coordinate 70,167 of WOVY01002291.1, read as the reverse complement.
ATCGAAGATCAAAAGTGTCGACTGCCCCGCTAGGTGTTCTTCACGTAAAGTTAGTGACTGGCTCCACCCTACAAGGAATGACCACATATAATAGGTGAACTTGGAAAGAAAGCAGCGTCCTGCATTTTTGTGTGGAGTTAGTGCAGTATAGTAGGAGTAGTAATGGAAGTCTAGTAAGAAGGCAAGTTAATAAAAGGTGTTGATGTACGCGCTTCGAACTTCCACACGCTTTGCGTCGTCATCAAGAAGACCTCTTGAGTAAACGGCGAAGTTCGCGCTAAAGTCCACGGGAACTATGGTTCACCGCTGTCGTCGTCAGCGAGTGGCAACAAAAACGTGCGCGCGTATCAAAAGAAAGGGAAAAAAACATGAAATAGGGTAAAGAAGTAAGGGCCAAACGTTTGGGGCGCCGAGCGCGCTAACCAAATTGGTCCCATTCATTGCAGTGCGTGCGCGTGGCTTACTTTACGACACTGTGTGCGCCTCCCTCTTCCGTCCACGCCAACCGGCGCTCAGCCAGTGACACTTTATGGCGGACCGTTGCAACAGTGCGAGCGCCCACTCACTGCGAGAGTCCAGAACAAGCAAGGAAATCCTAAATTATGTTCCAAAATGCAAATGACTTTGATACAAGACAAGAAGAGAGCGGCTGCGAGCACGTTCCCCTGGTTGTCGATGTGCTGGCGGTGGCTGTTCTTTCTGCTGGCAGCGGCTCGTCTCTGCGAGCGCACGGGGTGGATGAAAGAGATAGGACGATCAACAATCATAACGACGAGCGCTAATAATAAAGCGCGGTACGAGGAGCCCCCGAGTGGGGAGGTGCCGAAACAAAAGTCCGTAAATTACGAGGTTACTTTCTTCCTTGCTCTCTTCTTCTTTCTTTTTATTTCTTTCTTTCTTGCTTCGGGGGTGCAAGCTTTCCCTTCTTTCGCCGGTGGTGGTCCGCGCCGTGCCTTTTTACAACACGCCCAAATAGCTTCGCCAGGAGACACAGTGCAGACGCCGCGGCGTTATGCAGCGCCACGCACGGCCGCGCGGAAATGAATGGAACTACGGGGAGCGCGAGATGCAGGCCGAAGGGCCAGCGTGAGAAACGGCACGAGCCGGTTTTAATTTTGCAGAAAATGCAAATTTGAGGCTTTATTTACGATTTTGGAAGACCGTGCGGTAGGCGCCCGTGGCTGCGGGTTCTGCAAACACGCCCGTTCGTGCCACGCGCTTTTTTTTTTCTGTTTTGAGTGTTTGTGTAGCCGGCACGGAAAAGTTAATTGCTAATTTGAGCCCTGGATTCTGTTTTCTCTCCTGGCCGGCCCTGCTTATGAGACGTGACACGAGAAAACACAAGAGCAGCAGTACTGGCAGCAAGGCAGCCAGCGCCTGCGTGCGAAATGAAGTGCCACTTGGGCGACGAGCGCGAGCGGAGGGAAAACATGACCGAGGAGAACCTCTCGCTCCGGCGGGCCCTCAGGATTCGGCGCTGTCGCCCTCATTGAGTATGCGCCGCCTTCACGTTATTTAATCGCTCCTCTTGTTTGCCTTTAGCCGCCCATGATAAGACGCCATGTGGGCAAAACAGAATGATCGTCCGGCGGAACCAACGCACTCCGACGTGAACATCAAAAAGAAGCGCGAACGTAATATCAGCCGACGCAAGTTTCAGCGCGTTCGCGGTAGTTGCTGCAGTGTGATCCTTGAAGAGATGGAAGCCGAGAGACTGGATTTAGCGGAAAAGGAAAAAAAAAGTGCGGGACTATGCCTAAGTATTCCGGCACTTTCTTCTAACTTTGTTCACAGTGTAGCGAAGTTGAAATGGTCGCTACTTCTAAGTGATGGATGTGTGTTGGTACATATGAGAACAAACTTAAAAACTTCGTTGTATGAACAGATAGACGTCTGATACCGGGCTCACCACTCCACACGGCTTACATACCGTGTTCACCACGGAGGCAGACAAAGTTCAAATTTGGCGCCGGGGCCACACCTAAACATGCTTAACTTAACGAAAGCAAGTGCTAGCTTAACCTCTCTGGTAAACACTGTATTGTCGGGTCTTTTAAATTGGCAGGCATGCAGGCTGTCATTGCATACTTATTCCTGATGAGCAGTATAGAGGTGCAGCAAGAGGTTTTCCGTGCAGTCTGAGTGTTCAGTCTCCACTCTTTCTCGCTCTCCTCTCTCTCTCTTTCTCTCTCTCTTGTGTGTGTGTGCGTGTGTGTGCGTGTGTGTGTGTGTGTGTGCGTGTGTGCGTGTGTGTGTGTGTGTGCGTGTGCGTGCGTGTGTGTGTGTGTGTGTGTGTGTGTGTGTGTGTGTGTGTGTGTGTGTGTGTGTGTGTGTGTGTGTGTGTGTGTGTACCCGTAGAGCTCTGCCATCATCAACGTTGCTCTTAGGCAGCGCGGTCGGATTTATATCTGGGTTGCAATGTCCGCACTATTAAGCCTTGCACTTCTATTATAAAGCAGTGGTTTACTAGTACAAGAACAATTGTTTTCCCCTTTAGGATACTTTGAAAGGGACATAATTGCTACCTGCTTGACGAGAACAGAAAAACATAAATTAGCGCCGTTGCACGCGACGTTAAATCTGTAGGAAAATCGGAGCCGTGATTCAGGTGCCCTTCAGCGACGCCCGCGTTTCAAATGTGCGTCCTGTTCAGCATCCATGGCAGCAAAGAGAATAATCATTCATAATGTAGTGTGCCCTCTTACATTCTTGTTTCCTTGCTCCTGATGCTCATACCACTCCTCCTCATCCTCACTTGCCATTACCCCTCGTTATACTGTACCTCACCTCTTCCTTTACCTCCTCACCCTTCATCGCTCCTCCTTACCCCAACTTTTCTTTCTCACAACTTGCTATACAGTAGTAAACAAGGCTATGCCATGCATCACTCTCTCCTTCCTTTTTTTTCTTCTTCCAGATCTTTACTTCCCTTTTCCGCCTGCTTGTATACTGTGCACGGCTATGATATACCTTTCCCTTCCCTTACCTTTTCTCTTCTCCTCATCCTTACTTTCCTTTTTGCACATCCCTTACTTCCCTTTTTATCTGTACCAAACACGGATCTGATATACTAAACTTTTTCCCTCGTCCTTCCCTCAACCTCATCTATGAAATAATCCTCACCCTCACCGCCCTGACCCACGCGTTGATGTCCCGCACGATGCTATACATAGCTGTCTTGCGCACGGTTTTACCTGCGCGTGACGCCATATATGGCTTTGCTATGCTTTACCCTCCTCGTTCCTCCTATTTATCCTCCAAACCCCGACTTCCCTTTCCTGCGCCCTCACTATGCCATACTATACACGGCTGTACCACACACTGTTTCATCTGCGTGGCACGTGACATTCCTATGCTATGATTCATCCACCACGGCGTCTCTCATAATCACATCGTGATTTTAGCACGTGAAACTTCAAATTATTATCCTCCCATTCCTTTGTTTCCTCCTCCTTACCTTCCCTTCCCTTTGCCTCCAATTTCTGTACTGCAATATAGATGACTACGCTATACGTGACTTTGGCTGCTTGACGCCAAGTGACATGAGACGACCATGACCAAATATGACACTTCCAGGCTCCTAAAGCCTAAAAGAAATAAGTGAATAAGATGTAGATACAGGTTTTACGAACATGGCGGAAAGGTACACTGCGATACACCACACTGAGTGGACGCACACTACAGACGAGAGCTGGAATTTTCGGTTGAATCTAGCGAGGCAGACAGAGCAAAATGGTAAGCCGAGGGCTCCAGTTCTGTTTTTGTTAATTACCTTGCTAGGTCATTATTCTTATTTACTGCGTCACCAGCAGTTAAAGTGTATTAATGAATTTTTTTTCACCTCATCCGTACATTGATGTACACAAGTGGCGAGGATGGCAGAATAAAAGCTGCAAACGGATGCTTGACTGGTCCCACCGTCTTATGAACATCAACAACAAGCCGCATGCGTGCCAAGATATTCATAATCCATAATTATGGAAAAATTAACAAAGAATATCGCATCATTTCAACCCTCTGAAGATTGTCCATCCTGCGGAGAAAAGCTAGGAATTCGCCTGCCTCTGCTGAAAGAACTGTGTACCGCCCGCGGATTTTTTCCTGATTGTCACGAAAATAGTTCTTTACGTCGATGGCAAAGAGCATTCTTTTGACCCATAAAGGTTATACTCTTGATTTGATTTTGAAAGTTGACAAATAATGACCGCTAACGTCACCACACAGCGATGCGGTTCAGTATATACTGGCTGAACAAGAAATCTTTGGAATTGGACTCATTTTGCTTAAAAACAAGCAAGTTTAACTTGAAATTGTATTTGACGCACTTGAGGCAGCTTTAGGTTGCGCCTGGGAGTAATTGTTTTTTTCTGACGCGTTCAAACAAGCGCCCGGCGGCGCTGCTGGCGGTGCGTTCGCCTACTTGCATACCTGCCTGCTTACGGCGGAGAAACGCGAGCGCTGCGTTTAGCACCACTCATAAGAACAAAAAGAAAATGTCTTCGGTGAATAGCAGCACGACAAACTTCAGGAAATTTTCCAACCATGCCCATAAGTCCAACGTGATCTAGTAACGTTGCGCGAGTCCTTGTGCGTCAACTGCACATCAATATTCACTTAAGTTCTGCATTGGCGATCATTTCACCAGTATGTTGCGCTTCCCCAAGGCCTCCATGCTGTCTCTCATATCGCATTTGCAAAGCAGAACACCTAAACATAACGGAAGGGCAGCAGGTACCTTCTGTACTGTTGTGAAGCACGTATCGAGCATGTTTCAGATGCGAAGCAGCTTATGGTTAGGGCCTGTCCTCCCCCATCGTGTGCCGTGAAACGCTAGTACGCGGAATTCCCACTAGACGGATCTGTGGTCGAGCGCTCGCTCCACTCTGGCGCGTACTCTGGTTTGAGAGGAGACCGCGAGGGGCGCTGCGCTGCTCTCAGTAATGAAAGCACTCGTTCCACTCTCTGACACAGCGTGGTATGAATGAAGACACTGTGTCGCAACGCCACCCCGCTGCAGCAGGTGGCGCTGTCAAACGGACCCGCTTTGAGAGCTCACGAAGCTGAAGAGAGACGGTAGCGCCGGCAAAATGCCGATCCAGAGGTGGCGAGGGCTCGCACAGCAGTGGCACATCGCCTTCTCACTACAACCTTCTGTAAAGTATAAAGTTCTCTTTATACTTTACAGACCGCAAGGTCATTATACTCAAGGAGAAATGTTCCTCCGAGCTTAAAGCCATGTACGACAATTAACGTTGCAGTTTGAACTTGATGTAGGAAATGCAACCCTGAACGTCTACAGGGAGATGTGCGATTTTTCGGGGGGTGGGGGCGGGGGGGGCCATGAATTTTAGTCCTACCATTTGTTTTACACCACTAGCGTACCAGTGTTGCATTAACAGACCACGTTTTCTGCTCGACTGCGGAGGTTTTTCAGGCCAGCTAAGAAAAACTGCAGAAACCATGGTCGTAGTATTTCATCTAACAACTAGCTTGCTTTTAACGACCACTGCGGAATTTGTTTTATTATTAGACAAAACTTGATGAAGCCACTAAAACTGCAAGTGGTTACAGTTTTCAAATTTCACCGGCTCTACAATCGTCCTCGCCTCCACCAACCAGTGTGGGGCATTCATTACACCTTTGAAAGAAGACCGAACACACATCGAAAAAACCTGTTTTAAACATTTATACGCACTTTCCAGAAAAACCACTGCCAAGTTTGGCACTTTAGAAGGTACACTTTTTATGTTGATACAAAACAGAAAAGCGACGTAGGTATGGTAGACACTCCCTTTAACGCTTGGCTTGTGTTAGCTTGAGTTCTAAGTGTGTCTTCACCTCGCTTTCTTGGCACTCGATTGGTGAATGTATCAGAGTTTGAGACTGTCCTAGTTGGAGCTTACTGTTCGACTGGTCATCCCACCTTCTTCTGTCCTCGTCTTTTTGTGCGGTCAAGATGTCGAATTGTTGCGTATCAGTGTTCTAAATCTGAAGGTTACCTCGCATTCCCTGGCTTTTTGCCTTCTCTTCCGTAGATTTGCGTCTAACTCTCGATGCTGGCGTTTCACTGTGGCTTCGCTGGCTCGTACGCATGAATTAGCACTTCGGTGAAGCACACGTTCACTGGTAAGGGTGTGCTGGCGTTCTAAATGTGCACCCTGGCCGGCATGCACGAGCGTAAAAGAAACCTTCATTTCTTTATGCATGGGCGCCCTCTCTTGACCTATTTTGATGTTAACTTGACCTGTAGCGCCCTCTTTCAACTTATTTTGGTATTGACTTTATTTGTAGTGCCATCTTTTGACATATTTGGTCGTCTATCAAGGACGCCCAGCGATGACATGAGGTGCAGCAGATGACATCCCGGGCCTCTAGAGGGCTCCGCTCAGAGAAAAAAGGTACACATACGACATTAACAGCAATGCCAACTTTGACATGACAAAGAAATGACTTTTAAGAGACAGGCAAAAAAGTTTACTTGCTCAAAAGTATTTGGATGCGTTTCTAGGCTCAAAGCGCATTTTCGTCCCATACTTTGTGTCTCGTTATAAACGCAGTGTAAAGAAAACTGCTAAATCAATAATACATGACGTCAAATGCGGCAAAACCTACAGCTTTTACTTGAATTGTACGCTGGCTTGCAAAAAAAAAAAACGTGGTTGGTTTCCCTTTTAAGCAATCGGTATAACACGAGTGAAACGTGTCCTCACAGAAGTAGTTGAGCATTCATTCCGCATTGTTTCGCCACAAGAGCGAATGAATGAATGCTGCAGTCGTGCGAACATCGTGAAGAACGGCAAGCAGCTTGAAACTTGCAGCGCGCACCTCAAGCAGAAAGCACGCACGAAAGAAGCATACACAGGACGAGCGCGGACGCTGTCACAGCTTGACACTTAAAGCACGCTGCTCAAACAGGAAGACAGACGTACGAAATGAGCTCACAAGTACAAACTTTGACGAGCATGAACGGTCATAATTCTGACTTTTTCATGCTTGAGCAGCGCGCTCCTTTCGCAAACGTGGCCGTGACATTGGGCGAAGTGACATTCGTACTCTCTTTGACTGCTATACCTTCAAATCAAACTTGCAGTGGAAGCACAAAAGGTGCACAGCGCCCGAATCGCTAGATAAGCACGCGACTGAGCCACTACGCTAGATAATATCTATACGCTTTTTACCGGGCCCCGGAAACTCAGCGCTATAGTTTCGGTTTGAAAGAACATGCACGCTCGTACAGGTTGCTGGGACCCATAAGATACGGCTGAATGGAGTATTGTTGTTGTGCATGTTCCCATTTATTGGCTTTCACAAGCTTTTACAAATAAACAATGTCGATACTCCTATAAAGAATTTCTCTTTTGTGTGTTTTTATTCCTAATTTCGTGAATTTTAAATCGGGCGAAGTGATTTACTTGCATTTGTAGCACTTGCCTTCGCTCTTTCTCGTACCTCACTCAGTGCGATTAGAACTTGAATTACGCTCAGTTATCTCACTCGGTTGGCGTGTCAACTACGGGAAAGATAAAGAGACAGGAAGTTGTGGCGGGCAGCAAACGGGAGCCGCAGTGCGTTACGCCGAACAAGTCAACCATGCATTCGTTAAAAAATGGCTTATTCATGCAACACGTGTTTTCAGCAGCTCCGTGGTGCGCCAACTCTAGATTTGTAATTCCGCGAATGTTTTTTCAGAGTTTCCTAAAGGCAACGGGTGAACAGAAGAATTTGGACCCGTTATTTGAGCATGTATTTATTTTGCATGAGTACCTATCAGTAAAACCAGTTCCCTGCAGGCCTGACGGGATGGACAGAAGTGCATTGTTGCTTGACTAATTGGTGAAGACGGCAGCCAACCTCGTGTCGGAAAAATGCGTTTATTGAAAGGTTTGAATTCGAGTTGGCTCAGCTACGTAGTTTTAGTTTTTTTACGTTTCGCGTGAAGTTCAAATGATGTCAAGTAATTATAGGCGGCTTCCTGCTCATAGAATTCTTGTAGCCATGGTTTCCCTTGTGTGCCTTTACTTCTAATAGTGTCACTCAAGTATACGTAATGGACGAAATGCTTCTTAAAATTAATACAGAGAGTGTCAATGGGGCCAACTTTTTGACAAGTGATCTTTTTTTTGTTAAGGAAACAATGTTGCCCTGACAAAGACAACTCAACTTGCCGAAACGCTTTTTCCAGTGACGTTCTTTTTCAAAAAAAAAAAAAAAACTTCTGATCTCTTCAATACTCTAGCTCCGTGCCTCTGAACTTCAGTCTTACTTGTTACTCAAGTTCCGTAAGAAAACTATGTGCGCCTTTATAACAAACGTGATTGAGTCGAATACAACGTTTACTACTCGCGATTGTTGATAATTTTCGCATTGGTTCGGATGTTCTGCGTTCAACGTTTCCTCATTAAGCCCATATACAGTTGTAAACTATGCGTGAATAGATGGACACTTTCACACTACGAGTATGTATTGGTGTTTTTATACAAAACATTCAACAAAAAGTGCATTTTGTTTGTGTCGATCAACTTTCATCTTACTGAGAAATCAGACAGCTTAGCCTTCACCTCTTCATAAAACTACTAATAAAAATTCTAGTAAATACTATAAATACTATATATACTATTGAAAAAAGATTAACAAAATTTTATGGCCTCATTTATCAAGCGGCCAGTGGACCTGAAAGAAGGCACGAGCGCATTCCGCTTGCATGTGAAGTGGGAAAGCGAAACTCTTGTGGCAATCCTCCTCCTCTCGAATTTTCGTCCTTTCCCTCTTTTGGAATACCTCATCAGAGACGTCATGAAATAAATGTTCTGTTTGTGATTTATTTCTATAGGATTCCCGGAAACCACCAGTGGTAAAAGTGGCGCTGCGGCTGCCGATAGCGAATACACGGAAGGTATAGGGAGTTTCCGCCCCCTGCTTGGACCACGCCATGTGGAGGCAAGCGAGCACATCGGTGCGCGGGGTGGCGCTGCACAACGACCCTTGGAACGCGCGCGCACAACGCGCCCTCGTCGTGCCATCTCACTACTGATGACGAAAACGAGCTGAAATGCCGAGCTCTGAGAACCGCCAGCGGTACATGGTGTATATAAATGGCTTGCCGTTAGCACAGTGCAGATGGGCCGCTCGTTGGCCTAATGGTTAGCGTCGCGCGCTGAGGAGCACGAGGTCACTGCATGGTTCGACGTCCCGATGCGAAGCTCTTCCTCCTCGTTTTTTTTTTCTTCTTTGCAATCTGTTAGTGAATGTTTTAAAACGTCATATTCGGGACAAAAATACGTCACGGAGTCATGGTGGGCCCAGGCGTATACACTTTCGTGTAAATAAAAGTAAATTTCGGCTGCTGACCCGCACGTCGCGGGTTCGAATTAAACTATGATATTAATAACCCCGGTTTGTTCCCTGACCTGCTCTGCTCTCTTCTTCTCTTTTAAGGTTGAGTTTATCATTTTTCTTTCCATCGCTCGCTGCATCATCCTCAATTTCAGCTGAACCCGCCTCCAGGCTTCTGCTCAGTAAGTAAGCACCGAGAAGATGCAGCTGTTGTAGGCCTTCCTCTTGAGGGTTGGTGTTATATTACCATTCATGATTTGAGAATCCTTGCTGAATGAGATCCGCCACATCCTTATTCTTCTAGTTATTTGACTCTCATGGTTCGGCTCTACGGCTACTACCTGTCCTAAATAGACGCATTTTTTTACAGCTTCAAGCGTCTCTCCACCTATCGAAAAGTGCTGTTTTTTGCCGAGACTGTTGCACATTATTTTATTTTGTGCATAATAATTTTCAGACCTACTCTTCTGCTTTCCGTGTCCAGTTCAGTAATCATGAGCTGTAATTTGTCCCCTGAGTTTCTCATCAAGGCAATGTCATCAGCGAATTCCAGGTTACTTAGATACTCTGCAGTAACTCTTATCCTTAACTCTTCCCAATCAAGGGCCCTGAAAACTTGATGTAAAGACGCGGTGACTATGATTGCAGAGATCGTGTCTAGTATGTTTATGTAGGATTCGTCGATGCCCTGATTCCGTAGTGCCTGCATTACTGCTGATGTCTCGACTGAGTCAAACGCCTTCTCGTAATCTATGAAAGCTATGCACAGGGGTTTGTTCTATTCTGCGCATTTTTCTATGAGCTGATTGATAATATGAATGTCGTATATTGTGGAGTAGACTGTGCGAAATCCTGCTTGGTTTTCTGGTGAAGTGAACTGTAATAACACCTTAATTTTATTTGCTAATATATTTGGAAATAGTTTGTAAAGAACGGACAGTAAGCTGATGCACCTGTGATTTTTCAAGTCCTTGACGTCTCATTTCTTATACATTAAAATGATGTTGGCGTTCTTCCAAGATTCTGGTAGCCTTCCCGTCAAGAGACACTTCGTATATATACTAACCAGGTTGTCTAAAGCAATTTCTCCGCCCTCTTTCAGCAAGTTTGTTGTTACGTTATCTTCACCAGTGGCTTTGTCTTTTTCCATTCTATCAAGGGATTTGCTTACTTCCCCGGTCGTTACTGGTAGGATGTCGAATTCCTCTGAGCTATTATTGCTTCTTACGGTAAGATCCTGGTTGTTTATGCTTCTGTACAGCTCTCTGAACTCCTCCACCACCTCTAATATCCTATCTCTATTGGTTATGACATTGCCTTCCTTGTTCCTTAATGCATACATCCGATTTTTCCCTACGCACAAGTTTGCCTTCGCAGCTTTTAGGCTTCTGTCGCTTTTTACAGCCTGCTCAATTCTCTCCATTTTACACGTTCTGATGTCGGCTAACTTGCGCCTATTAATTAGCTTCGAAAGCTCCACTAGCTCTATACTGTCGGTTGCATTTGAGGTTTTTATGGTTTGTAGTCTCTTAATGAGGTTTTTCGCCTCCTGAGATAGTTTGCCAGTCTCCTGTCTAGTGACTCTACAACCCACTTCCTTTGCACAACATTTGATGATAGTATAGATAATCGTTCATTGTGTCCACGTTAACGTCGGCTGCCTCGTTTAGAGCCTCGAATATATTCTGAAGCGAAACTCTCAATTCTTGTACTTTCCCTCTCTCCACACGCTCATTAATTGGCTTTTTGCCAATTACCTTTTATGCCTTTGCCTTTTATGCCATTGCTTTTTTTATATCTGGGTGAATATATACCAGCTCTTACCATGCTATGGTCACCGCATCGGGTCTTGCCAACTACTTCAACATCCTGTACAATACATGTGTGTGCACACAGAATGAAGTCTATTTCATTTTTATTTTTACCGTTAGAAGTTCACCACGTCCACTTACGGTTAGCCCGTTTTAAAAAAAAGTATATTCAAGATCCGTAAATGATTACGTTCTGCGAACTCTACTTAAAACTCCGCTCTGGCATTTCTAGAGCTGATGCCATATTCCCCCACTGCATGGTCTCCAGCCTGTTTTTTTTTTTGCTTACTGTGGCATTAATGTCGCCTATCATGAAGAGCATACTGTGTCTTTACTTTATTAATGGCTGACTCTACGTTTTCCTATAAGCATTCAACCAAATGATTATTATGAACTCGGTGTAGGCACGTAGGCCTGCACTACCTTCATCTTTTACCTTTTAATAAAGTTGATTATGATACTTGCCACCCTCTCACTGATGCAATAGTGTCCTTTATGTTGCCAGCGGTATTCTTGTGTATAAAAAACCCCACCCCTAGTTTTTTTTTTTGTTCGTCAACTAATCCGTGGTAGCATAAGACGTGTCCGTTCTTCAGCACAGCATACGCCTCACTTGTCTTCCTAACATTGGTGAGCGTTATTGCATCCCATTTAACACACTCTCATTCCTCGAATAGTACAACTAGACTATCATCACTATATAGCGTTCTAGCGTTGAACGTAGCCATGTTCAGAATCCAATGGCTGGCTGTCCGGACCCAGGGATTCTTAGCACTTTCCACTATGTCGCCGGTCTGACAACCGCCTTGGACAGTTGCTTCGCAGCCGCTGGCGACTGAGGGCGAAGGCTTGATTGGTACTTTCATTAGAGAGGTAGTGTCCAAGTACTGCACCAGGGTGGCCAATCCTCCTTTGGTGAGAGAGTGCATTACCGGCAGGTTGCCACCAGTGATCGAGGCAGCACCACAGACCTCTTTTTTTTTCTAATAAAGATTCCTTTATCATGCCTTTTCTGTGAATATACGATTGTGAATGGTCCAGCATCTTAAGTAGGGCTTAAGTAGGACACAATCACACGAGAAAAGAATATCAAAACAAAGGCTTTGATATTTCGCCTATTATGCCACCCCCTGCTGTTTCGTTACTAGTCATTTTTTTAATTTTCATTTTTTTGCATAACTTACTAATGTTCTTTCCGGTCAGTTACGCTCATTTCCGTAGCTTTGTGGAGTTTACAAGCAAATAAGCATTCCAACTGACTGCACGAAAAGAATTCGGCGTATAGGTCTGCAATACCGCGAACTCATACATGGAAGTTCTGTCGCCAGGAGGAATAAAAACACCATAATTGCTTCTCTTACAAAAGGTGTTCAACGATGCTTGCATATTTCTTTACACAAGTCGCCCTTCCGTTCAAGAGCCCCCTATACGAGCGATACGTCGTTCCTTACGAAAGAGGGGAATTGTGTAGGGAGTGCATCGAAGCAGCGATAGAGGGCCCAACAGTGGGGTTGTTCAGTCGCAGCTAGCCGCTCTGGTGGGACCGCGCTGCAACTCCATAAAACTCATGCGCGCAGGTGGAAACCCTGATGACCTGGCGGCGAGACAAGGGTTGGGCAGGGACGGCGGCCGCCCCCATAGGGCCCTCGAATTCGGCACATCCGGTCATTCGCGTGATGCATCCCCTTCTTCGCCGCATCGGTAATGGCGATCCTCCGTCGTCCCCGCAGTTCCGCCATCTTGAAAAGAAAGTAAAGACCACCGGACCGCAGGATGCGCGAAAAACTCTTCTGCGCAGATGATGGGCGTTCGCTCAATTATTTCCAGCTTGCCAGAATGGTCCTTATTAATGGCTGCCTTTTGATTCGCGAACTGCACGCGAGAACGCGCGCACTCCCCCTGATAAATGGAGGACCCGCGAGACGCGGCCGAAGGGCGAACCAGCCACCCAGGTGGCCCAGTCGTGAGCCTCGATTCATACCCGGTGCGACGGGCCGCGGCTGCTGTCGTGCATCTCTGCCGGCCCCACCGGCCGGCTCGGCGTGCCAGGCCGGACCAGCCATGTGCTGTCCCGGCCAAGCAAAGCCCTCCTCGCGAAGACAACTCGCGAATGGGCGTAGTATGCGTCCTCCTCGTCGCTTACAACCGAGATCGAATTCCGGCTCCTCCCCGAACAAGCAGCTCTGGGATAATCATTACGGCCCCTTCGAGCAACTGTACGTGTTGTGCACTTTGACGTATTAGGCACGCTTTGGACGAAAACTTGTACCGTCTCTTCCTTAGACGAAATATAGTATGCTTATGTTAACTTCCGCACGACAATTTATTCATTAGGCTGCTGGGTTATACCCTGGTCGTATGTTTAGACAAAAGCATCAGTGCATTGTGTTTATCTGTACTGAATTGATTGATTGATTGTTTGATTGATAGATTGACTGATATATGGAATTAAACGTCCCAAAACCACAATGTCATTATGAGAGATGCCTGTAGTAGAGGGCTCTGGAAATTTAGATCACCTGGGAGTTCTTTAACCTGCACCCTAATCTGAGCACACGGGCCTACAGCATTTTCACTTCAATCGAAAATGCAGCCGCCACAGCAGGGATTCGATCCCGCGACCTGCGAGTCAGCAGCCGAGTGCCTTAGCCACTAGACCACCGTGGCGGGGCAATCTGTACTGAGTTAAACTCCCAGCAGTGGAATATATATTGGCTGAAGAAAGCTGAAAGAAAGTTAAGTTTCGACGAGTCTTTCGCACATACCGTTCGTAATGTTAGGCGCGTCACGCTTGTCAACGGAGGCACTGAGCATTCCGTTCCGTCGAGTAGATCAATTCGTGCATGTGACTGCAGGACTATGGTGCAGCTGGATCACGCCCAATAGTGTACATAAGACAGTGGTTATTTGTTAAAATAATTCAGTTACGCTGAGCAACCACATGTGTAAGAGACGCTGTGTTCAAGGGTGCTCCAGAGCGATGTCCAAGGGCCGGAGTTCCTTAGGGTGTACCCAGTGCACGACCCACGATCGTTTCTTATAACGCCCTCCATTGAAACGCGGCCGCCATACATTGAAGTCGAACCTGCGACATCGTGCTCAGCAGCAGAATGCCATGCCCAAAACAATAAGATCACTCAGCCACCGATCCAGGTGGTTGTATGTTTTAAAAAGGCCATGTAGTGTGATTGTCTGTATGAAAGCCTAGTCATGTTGTTTCTTTGTGGTCTATGGTCATACCAGCCGTACGTCCTTGTTAGCCGTGTATCCTGGGCTGCAACGTTGTTTCGCTTATTGGGATACTACTATAACGCGTTCTACAGGGCGTGGCCATCGATCACATTCGTATAGCTCGATAGGTCGTTCCTCACATATAGCTCAAAGCACGGTCTCCGCCTCTCAGCCTTCAGCAGTCTGGTTTCACGCTGAGCGTGGTAGAACGTCGAAGGCCTCCCGCTGACGTTGCGCTTCGCTGCAGACCATGCTTTCTATGAATAACAAAAGGCGCGTCACTAAGGAATAATAACAATAGTAATCATAAACAAGAGAAACATAAAAAACACGTTGTTCGCGAAGCGTATGTATCTGCTTCTGTTCCAACTTAACCCCACGCTGTTCACGTCCCTTTCTGTGGATTTTAATGACCCAGTTATCAAAGTACGAGCGGTTGGCTGGTTCGGCAACCTGCTCTTGGAGAGAGAGAGAGACCTTACGAGCGGCGGGCTCGATGAGTACGCGGGGCACCACGGCGCCGTCCCTTGGAGCGCTGTTTGAACAGACACGTCAAGCATATGGCTGTTATGCAAACACGAGTGCTGACACGAAGCACAGCCGTGAGTGACCACAGCTGCGGACGCTATCAAATCTCTGCGGTGGAGCTTTGAACATCGCGACAGAACTTTTTCTTTGTACACATGAACTAACACAGCCAATGATCCGGTAATATGTATATGGATGTATCACTGCTTCTTTATTCTGTTTATATTCACACGTATAAATCACTTTTGCTGCTATACACTGTTTTGGTCACAAGTTTATCCCAGGTTTTATATAAATGATTAAGCTGCTTTCAAACTCATATTTTTTATTTACACTGATTTTACACCTGTGTACCACGCGAATGTAACATTTTCCGACGCCGTATACAACGATCGAGTAACGTGGAAAGTAGTAATGTTAGCGTGCACGCCAAAGGAAAAAGGTTAGTTTATGGCTACAGAAGAAAATATATTGTAATAGGTGTGACAAATGAAAGAATGTCAAAGAGTTCTGTTCGTAAAATTCTGTGCTTCTTGGCTTTCTTTCCTTCTTCCTTCTTTTCTTTATTTTTCCGCCTTTTATAAAACTATATGACCCTGGAATGGTGATCGTGCCTACTATATCTTAATTCATCAGGGACTAGTGTACTTTCCAATGTACACTTTCTTATTCGGAATAAAAATACATAATGCAATAATCTGATCTTGCTCATTGAAATTTCATATGCCAATGGTTGCCGCAAGATAAGTGTTAATTGGCACATCTACTCAGTTCTAGTTTTCTCTGTTGTATGAGTTGCTAAACTTTAGGAAAACGAGAGCCGCTCAAATGCACATGGTGATTACTACTTTTGCTAAATTTGTCTCGGGTTTCACGTTTTATATGCTGATGATAATGTATTGCTTGTGCTTCAACAAGAACAAAATCATTCCTGCACAGCACGAGAACTGAATAGAGTGCGTAGTTATTGCTTGGAAATGTAATAAAGTCTGGGTGTACTCTTTATAGTGCAATGGGACTTCGTGGGAGCACACATGTGCATAATGATGTGCTGTGTCTCAGAGATTGAACCAGCTATTTTGTTAAAAATGCAGTTGTTTCGGCTATCTGAGACCCACGAGGTGGCGACAGATGCCGCTGTGAATATGTGAGAGCCTGTTGAGGTTTTGATTGTCGCTTCTGACCCTAACATAGACACTTAAGAGGAGAAAGAGAATAATGGCGGTACGTAGGGTGCTTTCTGCCAACAATAAAAGTATGGAACGAAAGTTGTGTGGGGAGTATAGTTTCTGTTTTGACACAGGAAACAATCTTGTTTCGTAAAGGCCAAAGACAGAAGCATATATGCTTCTGTCTTTGGCCTTTGGCAACTATAGTTGCTATGCTGCTGAACCTAATGCCATCGCCCACTCTCCTCAGCAGCTGTAACAATGACATGGAAGGGTATGAGCTCTATGATCATGCTGCGAATAACCACAGACATTTCATTGCTAAGACAAAGTGGTACAGGCCCACATTAACCTAGATGATACAAATGGCCGCAGACAACAGATACGGGGTCTGCAACTGCGCTGTTTGTTTCCTCAGACTCCCTACGCGTTCACTATTGCCTTTCAGCCGCATAATAACAAGACACTCCCGTGGCATTTGTACCTAACAGAAGTGTCAAAAGATCCCTAGCGTTCGCTGAGCTTGCTATTACACTCTATCAACACCGACATTTTCACAAAGCTTGGAAAACAATGTAGGTATGCCCAATATGTCGAAATAGTGTTGCAATAAGCGTTAATTTACGTTTTACATAAAGCGCCGGTGCTTCAATATTGTGTATGGGCCAAGTTGACTTCGGTAATCATTTGGCAGGGGTCTAGCCTACAGTCCATTATTGGATCTCACCAACCTTCCTTGCGCTACTCCTAGAGCCCCGTGTAATTTCTAAAGTGCTGTATCATAACTTCAACAAAAGTAATAAACTCCATAAAAATTTGCATGTGCTGTTGTCTATTGCATTTACTTAATGTGCAAAATCTCAATAAAATTCAACAAGTACCTCTTTTGTGGTCAATAAAGGGTAATTGTCAATCAAAGTACAAGGTTGACTTGGAGATTTTTCTCTGCGTATCTCCATACATGTTGGCCCTGTTGGTTATCAGGGACAGTAATTGTTCGTAGGATGTGTAATGCTTTAATTTAGGGACAGGAAAATTCAATAGACAGACTACAGATAATTCATGCTGACTCAACGCGGATGTTTTGAAGTCTGGCCAGTGACAGATAGCGGTGAGGTATAGTGGTGAGCTAGCAGCATTCGCCAAGTGCGATGCTATTATGAAACCTCCCAGCGAGAGCAATTACGCACCGAGTTTGAATCCAATCTAGCACCACTGAGTGACACTGATTACTTGACCGATGACACGTCCTGGCCCCTACCCACCGTTACAAGCTGGCTGCACAGGGACTCAAAATTTTTTTTGATCGCTAACAGACTCGTTGCGCAAAGTCGAGGGACTAATAACCTCAATAGGTTCCACTGCCATCGGTGAAATTATTTTCATTGACGGCAGAAACAGTGCTGCAAGCGAATCTTGTTCGATATCACAGAGTGCACAGGTGCTAAACGGTGACTACACGCTGTGCGCTCAGACTCCGCAAGGGCTTCTCCGGCTGCTGCCGCACAAGATCGAACTACGGCTTGTGTAAACTTCATTTCATCGACGCATGTGGGCCCAAGCCTTTCACTCGGAAGCCTTGCGGTCGCTGATGTTCGCGCCACCACTGCCAGTGGGCGTGGCGCGAGAGATAGATGAGTGTCGGCTCACGACGGGGCCGGTGAGACGCGCCTAACCTTGACCGCGGTCAGCACGCCGTGTGCCCCACATTCACGTGGTCAGCGAGGGCCAGCGGGAGCGCAGCTGCTTTCGCCGCCACGGACGGCCGGGAGGAGCGTCGCTGCATCCACCGGCCGGTTTCCGAAGGAGGCCCGATCCATCAAGTATGTCGCGCGGACGCGTCTTCGGCGGGGGCCCCACCGAGGCGCTTTCATCGCGCACTGGGACGGTAGTTTGGGGCCGCCTAGACAGAAGCACCGCCCCTGCAGGAACACGGCGCGATGGCGCCAAGGCCAGGGTAGTTCTGAGGCCTAATGCTACTATCGTGACGAGGACATCAAGGGCCTCGCAACGGCTTCATTTGAGGGGCTCCTAATAGTCACCGTGTCTCTCTCTTTCCGGCCCGCCATCAGACAAAGAGTGGCCAGGCGGCATCGTTACCGGCGAAATGGGTTAGGTAGGCGTACAGCCGCGGCGTCCCCCCCGGGCCCTTCCTTGGACGGCTCAGAAATCCGACAGTTCCCATGAAGGACGGCCGTCCGCGGAGCTCCCCCGCGAGTCTTCGATGCTCCGACGCGCCGTGGTCGCGCATGGACGCGCGCTGCCCATTAGCTTCACGCGATCAAGCGCACGCGAGTGATGAATGCCAGCCCTTTATGACGGCCAAGGCAAACGAACGCCAGAGCACCGAGCAAAGCCTAACCAGTCATACCCGCATCGTGACCATGACGCTTGATCGCGACTGGCGCCTTATAGAGGACCGGTTGCAAATGGTCGCCTATAGACGTTGTGAGCGGACCCGGTTGTGTCAGCCTCGAAAGCGCTGCGGTGCCACAGAAAAGAAAAGCATTCCTTGCTTTGAGGTACAAGTCACCCGTAGCGGTGACGAAATACCGGAGTCATCTTTTGCGTCGCAGAAATAGCCACTTTCCTTCACAGAGAGCCGTAAAACAAAGCCTTCAGTTGGTGTTGCCGCCGGTGCAAGATTAAGGCTTTTTATATGTGACACCTTGCTACGACAGCAACTGGCAGGATATTGGAACACCTGTCGAGCAGATGTGGTGGAGCGTAGCTTCCAATTTTCTTTTTTTTACATCAATAATATAATAGAATGGTAGTGATGAGAAAGACATGAAAGTCACTGTTCCTAATATACATAACATATAAGCCTCGTAACTCCATGAGAGTTTGCTAATACAATGAGAGGATGTGCATCAAGAGATATGTGTTATTTTACGCAACATATGCTCTAATAAGCTCTAGACAGGGTGTTTCTAGACGTGCATTGCTAGTGGCACAATCTGACGCAATTCATCTACAAAGAGTAACGTAGGTAAGGTGGGCGCTTCGCTCACAGATGGACGATTCGCTCACATAACACAAATTATGAAGAGTTACAAAGCCCGATTACGTACGCTGAATATCACAACACCATGCCCAAGATTTGTGTAAAGCGCTAGAGTGACTGGCCCGTTAAGTGTACTGTTAGCCTGCTAATTGCTGTACCCCCCCCCCCCCCACGTGCAATGAGCAAGGGTTCTTCTCCAAATCACCAAAGGCTAAGTACGTGCGTATTTTTGTATTAACGCACTCGTTGAAGGTTTTTACCAATGCTGTCATGCGGCTAACGCCGAAGTCCCAGATGCCAGCTACCATCAAAACACTCTACTGCTATCCATGGCCGCAGCCATGCTGCCTTGTTCACCGAGTGCACGCTTTAGAGCAGCACGATAGCACTGCACCAGTGATCCGTCACGCGCTCTTTTTTCTTTCTTTCTTTCCAAGGGCTTTCTTAGCCAAGCCATATTTCTGCTGCATCCTATAGGCGTTTTCATGCGAAAATGCACTGAGTTGCCGCAAGGTCTGCGTAGGTTGACAACCACTTCGCGTTGACAACCACTTGGCAAGCATACATACATTGTTGGTGTGCCAGCGGTAGACTGGTGGAAGTGGTGGTGGTGAAACGTGAGAATAGCTTACCTTACATAGCTGTAAGTCGTTGCTCCCGAGCGACTCTCGTGACCTGATCGTGGTTATGTCACAAGCTGTCGATCTGCCCAGTGTCTGCAATAAACAAATGCTTACATGCTTACGCTCGCAAAAGATATGTGTGTGTGCTTGTGTGTGTGTGTGTGTGTGTATGTGTGTGTGTGTGTGTGTGTTTAAATATGAGCGTAACAGACTGTTTGTTTTGTATATAGAAAGCAATATATTCTCCTGGCACTATGAAATTGTGAAACAAAAAGAAATGACAAGGTTGTTCTCACTTAAGCGATCTTTTCTTTGTTTTCTTTTTTTTCTCCCCCAGAGGCGCTTCTTTCCTCGTGCTGTTTTTTCGCAGTCCCGCAGGAAATAAGGGCCGTGTGACATTCGCCAGCATACAATTTGTAACACTTTAGGAACCGCCAATAACGGCGCCGACTTTTTAAAAGAAAGATCGCAGGAACTCCGCCATTGCCCCAGACATTTCACGCGATGCAATCGACAGGCACTTCGATTTCAGAGCTCTCCTTCACAAATTTGTCAAAAGGTGGCACTCGGTACGTAGTTTCGTATCGTTTATGTATAAGTGGGGAGCGACAGGGAGGTGGAATCAAAATAAAGTCATGAGTTATGATGGGTTAAGACGTAGGCAAATCTATACTATGAATTTATATGGCTCAGGTAGTCAATGCATTGGGTGAAATTAAAAATGAGGCTTGGTGGCTCGTAAGTCCCCACCCGTTACAAAGGTGCTAATATCATCCATTATTCTGTCCACCAAATAACTTAGAAATGTGAATAGTATCAATGCTAACGCTTGCGAATGGAGGAATATTTGAAGAACTGGGAGTAAATAAAAAATAGATATATCGTAGGATATTAGACTGCAGTAGATGCGACATCTCATTACACCAAACTACCTACCTATATGGGAACGGGAGGCTTCTAAACACATTTAAATAACAATATTCATCGCAATCAGCAGGAGCAATTGTAGCAGTAGCAGTGGCAGTACTAGTCTAATCGTAATCTACCAATTTCCCCACAACGAATCATTCACGTACCTTTACGCCGCACATGTGAGAGAATATCAGCACTATGGGTCACTGTTATTCATTCAATTTATCTTTGAAAGCATATTACTCAGAAACAGAAAGAAGTTGTAAATGCATTTAAAATATTCTGAAGGTCTCTGGACGGTGTGATGAGGGGTATAATAAAGGTCGGCTAGCTAAACGCCTGCATCCACACGTGTCGTGCTGACTTAAGGCACCGGTTATAACGGTTAACAACGGGTTTCAATATTTCCACTTTCATCTCGCCAAACGTGTAAGCCCTTTCCGATGGAGGCGGAAATGTTGTAGGCCCGTGTGCTCAGATTTGGGTGCACGTTAAAGAACCCCACGTGATCTAAATTTCCGGAGCCCTCCACTACGGCGTCTCTCATAATCATATAGTGGTTTTGGGACGTTAAACCCCACATATCAATCAATCAAACGTGTAAGCCCTGCATGTGATTGTCAAAGTCTGGTTCCTATATACAAAGCTGGGAGCTTGCCACTCCAATGAGTGAATACGCAAAGCTTGTCTTCGTTATTATTTGTTTCCCATTGGGTGACCGCCTCCGCTAATTGTCATTTTCGCCATTATTCTCAGAGCCCCCGTTGGCACACAAAATTGCATTAGCGCAGCAGTCACTCTCATCCCTGCAGTATAGGCGATTGCGGAGTTCTCTTGCGTTCTTGCGACACGTCATTTTCTTGGAAAAAATAAACGTGCGGCTCATTAATCACGCACACTGCAGCAAGCGAAACTATGGACGCTGTGGGTTTTGCCGAGTATATATCAGCGGTCGAAACTTTCCAATATTAAGTATACTAAGTTCTGGTCGTTTGACGAAAAAATCAACTTTGGTTTATGTGTCGAACCACAGGGTTGCGTCTTCGGAGCTGCATTGTAGTTCTTTGGCGATCAAGACACCTTATTTCAAGTGCTCCTTCGCACTGTCAAATAAATATGCATTCAACAAAGTGCAAGCCCACACATTTAACGGCCCCTTCGAATCCTGGTGGATGCTCGTACCTTCGAGTACGCGTTTAACGATAATGCGGATGGACGTAGTTGCCTTCAGTGCGACACGCAGCCAAACCTTGTCTGTCAGCCCCTGTAGAAAAATAGATACAAGAGGCGCGGCACCCAGAAGGCCGGTCGACGCCGCTGCTGCCATTTGCGTCCATCCAGCTTCGATGTCACCCTGTCCCCTCCAAGTTGGAACCACTCCGGCCGCACGCACACCTCTGTCTGCAAAGGAAAAAAGAGACAGAAAAAAAACTAAAGCAAAAGGAAGAAATGAACAAAGGCAACGACATCTAAAATGGTACAGAGAAGAGAGGGGCTTTTGGAAACAGGACGAATGGGATTATCAGCGTGACAAATGACTCGGAAACAACTCTGACTTGATCATGTCGGCCGGCGCAATCGCGGGTACTCCCCCCTTCTCCTTTCCTGCTCGCGTCGGCCAGTGCCAGTCGTCCCTCAATTGCGACCAGCGATCCTTCAAAGGCCAGGGCGCCAACACCCAGACCAACCGGCGAGCCATCGCTGACGAGGACGCAGTCAAAACGATCGAGATTAGGCAAAGGCTTCTTCGGATGGGCGAGCGCGAAGAATTCACATCCTCCATAAATCAGTGTCGTCCGGAGTTGGGACAAGATGAATCACAGTAATATCGAAGGTATTCCGTCAAAGAGACGAGCGCGCTGGGACGAAGCGGCAGCCGCGCGCCGGTCCGACACCGCGCGGCCCTTTGTGACTGATGGCCGGCGGGAAACAAAAGAAAAGGTGCACGTCACGAGCTGGCCCCCTTTCATCCCCAAACGGCCTATCTCCATACGTAATTGCGCGTCCCACCGCTGCTGGCCGTGCCAATTGGCACGTTGGCGCACGGCTGTTTCAACGCGTGGAACCACTCGCCACCCGCCGTAAGGACATCTCCGAACCAGACGAGTGTGACGCTCCGCACACTGTTTTTCTCGCAAGGAATATGAACAGTACAGAGTGACTACATCGCCGATGGTGTACGGCCATTGTGCGACTGTGACGTACCTCACACCTGCGTCCCCCTCGTCTTTCACGGTAACAGATATGGCCACACAATTGGCCAGCCAGGGATGGTCAAAGAGGCTTATACAGACGAATGTGCGTTGCCGTTGTGAGAAAAGGGTGCGTGCTCTTTGCATAAGCGTGTTAGCAGTTGCATCTTGCAGAGCTGCGCAGGCTTCTGGCGGTCCAGTCAAAAAGTTTCCTCTGGGTGCTGCAACTCTGGTACTAATTAATAGTACTTTTCTTCACTCTTCTTTCAATCTTTTTATCTTTTTTTTTAATTTTCTCTCTTTCCTTTCTATGAAGTGCGGCAGCAAATTAATGGTGTGCAAATCCATACGCATAATATACGTTCGAATATATTGGAATTCTCGGTGCATAACAGTGGTATCTACAACAAGAACAACTGTGAACAAACAATAAGAGTTCAACAAGTGGTACGAAAGAAAATGAAATAGTTGTGATTATGCTTATACATCCTTCTCTTTCAGGCACTATAAAGGTCGGATTTCCAAGCGGACAGAGCAGAATAGGTTATAAGCATCGCACGCCATATAGCGCTATTCTAATTGTACATGTTTCATGCATTAATTACTGCTTTTGTGGGCTGAACATCAATCAGTATTGCAGCATGTATTCCACTACTCTTTAGAGAACAAGGAGATGGATGCTTATTGCCGAAAGTGCATATGTTTGGTCATTTCTATTATCTATACTTCATAGCGCACACTGGAACAAACACTGTGTCCTTATTGTTGCTTTTAGAGCGTGTATCTTTTGGGCGCCCAAAATAGAATATGCTATTTGTTGCTAAGATAGCATCTGTACTCTTCACCCTTTCTATTACACCATTATGACCTCAGTATGTTTTTCTTAGCGTATAAGTCACCTACTACTCTGTTCTAAGTATAAGGATTACAGAGAATTCCTGCTTTGGGGAAGTTTTTCTTATATACAAGCTACGAAATATAGACACCCGGGAATGAGAGTGAAGTGTGCGCGTAACCATTTCACGATGCACTAACGATGCCATTATATTGTGTTTTGTTCGTATTGCTATACCACACAAAAAAAACAAAGATTTATGTTACCTAACGTTAAGGTATCAATGCGGAAATCAACCGTGTGTTCAGATGTTCTGTCCAGGTGAAGGCCACTAAACTAAAAGACGAAATTGCGCGCAACAGTTTTTTTTTTAACACTCCGATAAGCACCGGCATTATAAGGTGATCCGCTTCATTTTCAGGTAGCATTAATGCAATATGCTATTGCGTTTCTTCGACCCGTATAGGCTTGCAGAGCAAAGGGCTCGAATTTCCCGCTTACAGTAATTATTTCGATTAAAGCACAGCGGGCCCGTTAGCTTCCTGTCCCCGTGCTCCGAAGACGAAGGTTTAGCGGGCCTCTGTTAAGGAACGGTTGGACCTCTTGTCGACGACTGCGACGAACCTTGGCGACGACTGGTGGACAGGCCTTATCGCGCCGACGCGGTCATCCCGGCAGCTTCGGCCAGCAATCCTCTTAGCGCCAAAAGAAGAAACAGGTCGGAGGGCGGCGTGCTGGAAGCGCTTAACGGCACCGGCAGCAGCGCGGCCCGCTACAGCACAGGCACCAGTGAGCGCGATCTCTGCGAAATTGGGTAATTTGTGGGCATCCCAGCGCGTCGGTGGAAAGAAAATTTGAAGCGCTCGGCCCTCCGCTCAACTGGGCAAAACAAGAGTTAAAGACGTCCCGTTATTGTGGAAGGCCGATAAGGCGATCAGAAACAATGGGGACGACGAGCGGTGGGGCCGAGGTAGAGCTCGGGGAAGGCTGATTTTTAAAGCCCTCGCTCCTCGTAAATCCCCGAAGAAGCCAAGCTTCACGCGCCTACCCGCCGGGCTGCGGCCGTCGGTAGCGGCCGCACGCACACTTTTAAGAGGTTTTCATTGGAAACTTCATCTCTCGGCGGTACGTCCATCGCGGTCCGCTTTTGTGTGCGCGCGTTCCGGCGCGACGCAGGGCCCGAAATATCTGGCGAGCGGGGCTGGGCCGCACGCCGCAGTGGTCGGCGAGCGCGGCGCGGCCAACAATCAGGATTGATACCCCATAAAAGCTGCCCCATCGCGCTCTCGGCCGAAAACAGAGAGCATGTGACGATTTATAGGGGCACAAAGAGCCAAAAACACCAAAGGGGGCCGGCCGCGTTTCCAAAACGTAAAAACGGTAGAGCGCGCACGCGGGGACCGTGCACGCAGCAGGGGGCGTTCGCGGCACGAAATGTTAGCGCCGATAAAAGAGGAAGGGACACAGCTCAGGAGCGGTCGAGGGAAGAGGTCCCTTGCGAACGGGCGATTAAAATCGAACGCAGCAACAGTAGAACGCCAAAGGCGGCCAGAAACATAGCGGGGACAAGAGGAAGCCGACGCCTTTGGATGTTGCAGTTCTCCCCCCTCCGCTTCTTTTCGACCTCTTCTCTTTAACTTTGCGCTCTATCCCTCGTGTCCCGGTGAAGCCGCAGGGGCTTCGTAATCAAAGACAGCCACTCCTGACCCTGGGATTTCCGGCGGTCCTGATGATTGAGAACGAAACTTCTTTTTCGCTTCGCTTCAAAGAAGGCGCTAATCGGACGATAAACTCCTGGCGATCGCGCGCATCGCTCACGAGGCAATGTGAACACCGGCCACGTATGTACGCCTGGCCAGCCGAACTTCACGACATCCGAACAAGGGAAAAAATGCCCGATGAAATCTTGGTGCGTGACTTTCCGGGAAGTTTAGTAAGGTCCCTCCATTTCTAATGATGTCTCCTTGCCATCGAGACTTGTTATTGTATTTATTTTTGCCTGTAGTTTCTAAAAACAAGTTTAGTACTCTCCGTCTTTCTGGGTTGTCCAGTTTATTAGACCTCCGTCATTTAAATTATTCCAAGCCCGACCGTCATCAAGCCGTAATCTTTGGAATATCTGCTGATTTGTTAATGTATTTCCAACAGCTGCGAAGCATACGCACTTATTAGTGAGATTGAAGTCGGTACGTACCTGTTTAACGATGGACGAAACATACAATTACATTGTGTTGCATTCAAAAGTTATCGTTCTGCAGCAGAAAAAAAAAGAAATAGAGAGCTATGTCACCGTGTGTGAAGAGACAGACAGACAGACAGACAGACAGACAGACAGACAGACAGACAGACAGACAGACAGACAGACAGACAGACAGACAGACAGACGGACGGACGGACGGACAGACAGACAGACAGACAGACAGACAGACAGACAGACAGACAGACAGACAGACAGACAGACAGACAGACAGACAGACAGACAGACAGACAGACAGACGGACGGACGGACAGACAGACAGACAGACAGACAGACAGACAGACAGACAGACAGACAGACAGACAGACAGGCAGGCAGACAGGCAGGCAGGCAGGCAGGCAGGCAGGCAGGCAGGCAGGCAGGCAGAAAAGCTACAATGTCTGGCAAGGGCGCCTTGAAGCTCCCGCCCCAGCACACGGTGATGTCATTGATTTTGACGGGGCTCTGCTACGGCATATAGTTCGACAAGGAAATGAGCCAACTTAGCAATCTCCAAGAAATTTTACTGAATCCACCACGATCGAAACGTGACTTGGCTTACTAACATAAGTGGCATCACACTGACGGTCTTTCTTCGTCTCTCCACTTTCTCTCCCTCTCTCTTTCTCTATCTCATTTAGTAACCAAACTCTTACTTTTAGGCGGGAACCTATGTGGTATTTCTTCAAGTTGTCTTTCTACAGCGAGACAAATCGAGCCACTGACTAACTAACGAGCAAAGTTGACGTCATAGGGTCCACATGAAAACCAAGTAAACCTAGCCATTGACCAAAAAACATGAAGTTCATCTTGTCAGTGTCAAGATCTTTAATTTCTATGCACCCAATCTGCCTGGGCGATCAGTTTCCGGTTGAAGTCATTAAGCAGTTCTCTTACATAAACAAGTTACGCCATTTCTGTATTTCCCTGCAAGGTAGGTTGCTGTTGTTTTTGTAGTTGTTGTTGTTGCTGCTGCTGCTGCTGCTGCTGCTGCTGCTGCTGCTGCTGCTGCTGCTGCTGCTGCTGCTGCTGCTGCTGCTGCTGCTGCTGCTGCTGCTGCTGCTGCTGCTGCTGCTGCTGCTGTTAACCACACGTGACCGAATGTCATCTGCCCTTTAGAAGGGGGAGGGGGAGCGAGGTGTGAAAGTGGAACTTGGTTAAACAATGGCATGTTCATTGCACTTCACTAGAAGGTACAAATAGCTCTCTCAATCATGCGGTCACACTTGATTGGCGTCATGAACGGGCAGCTCATATGGGTAGGCCACCCCAGGTCTGAAAACCCGTAATACCCGTCACTTGTCAGGACCGCGGAATCGAAGGGATAAACTAACTTGCGACACGACAGAGACAGCTTCTGGTTGCTCGACGCGCTGGAATCGCGCACAAAAGAAGACGCAGAGAAGGCGAACGGGTCCAGGGAGTCCGGTCTGTCTGCGCACAATTTTTTTTTTACTTATTTATTCCCCTACTGCCAGAAAGTAACTTCATTGAAGAAAAAATACAAATAATTCCTAGGATCCGTCTTATCGGGGAGATACATATATCAAATTAGTCATCATGGATCCGGACAGCGGCACCGTATTTCACCCAACAAATGACACCCCAGATCAGTTCGTCGTCAGTCAAGGAGGAGGGAGGAGACACTCGACCCCTACTCAAATTTAAACTTCCCGCTTATGCCATATCGCTTTTTTTTAACTTCCTCATTCTTTATGTTTTTTATATGTATATACCCTGCCGTTCCCCGGGCGGGTTGTTGTCATGCGATATCTATCGTTCGTCTTTTCTTGCCTGACCGCCGTTGTCACTTTCTTCATTTTTTTTCCTTGTCATATAGTTCACTAAGGGGGGCGGGGGGGGGGGTGAAGAACGCTGAGCACCTTCACAAAAGTGAGGAGGGATAATTTTTCAAAGTCGGCTCTTTGACGCCTCCGTCCAGGAATGCAGTTGCGCGCGCGCGCGCACTCTGTACACCCCTGCACTCGGCTCGCTTCCTCTCTTGCTTATTCTTCTGTCCGTCTCTTTCTCTCTCTCTCTCTCTCTCTCTCTCCCCAAACGATTCTCTGTTTGTTTGTATTCTTTTGTTATTTTTCTTCCACCACGCGTTTGTCACTTCCCAGCAATCGTTTCCCGCGCAGGTTGTGAACATGCACCGTTTGCGTATGTAGTGTCTGCACGCTGTATACGTGGGCGCCAGTGGTGTTTCGCGCTCTGCGACGCTCGGCTCTCCAAACTCCGACGTGCGGCTTCCGAGGGCGACAGTGCATAAGCGTACATTCTTGGATGGCACTTCCTGAACTGGACTTATCGTAACGCGCTTCCAAAATCTGAGTGTCTAACACTTGGAAACGCCACTAACGAGTCACGTCACTGTTCCCGAATGGCCTCGATAAATGAAGGGCCCCAGTAATTCGGCAAGGACTAGTTTAATAACCTAAGCAGTAACAGATAATTATACAATTTGAATCACTTAAATTCTTTCCAAGTTTTTAAGAATAGATCTTCTTCATCTACCTTTTTCATTTTTTTATGTCACATCTATTGTTGAGTCTAACTCTTTCAGGATGCTTTCTCAGAGGAAGTCAGAAGACACCAGCGTCATTTATTCCCGCATCATATAGTGATCCCATCTGTTGATGATTCTCAGCTCCAGACCCCGGCTATTTATATGAAGCGTTATTGATAGATGCCCAATGATAGTTTCTATAAGAGGAAGAGTTTGTACACGTATATGCCTATGTAAGTATATGTTATAAGGTCATATAGGATTTCGCTTGGGAGGTGCCTAGTTTACGCCGGTGGTCTTTCTATGATAAAACTCTATTAAAGGTAAGCACAACGAGAAATAACGAGAAATGCGCTTTGTTGGCTTACGGACTTCGTTTATACCATTAGCAGCAACCTTTTTCCCTTGGCCCAGAAAGTCTTTGCAAATGTGGAGACAGTATACCGGTAGCTCACTGCGCGTATGACTTTCATACGGACTTCTTTCGCAAATCCAATTAAAATTTTTGTGTTCGTTTTCCAAACACAATGATAAGATGAAAAATGCAGCGTAGGATGCATCAAATTGATAGTGCATGCAGCCTTCTGCGCGCCTTGTTAGCACCCATTTTCTTAAGAAAGATATAACATTTTAAAATCTAATATTTTAAAAGCTGTGAAAGCGTAAAAACCACGCTATAGCAACGAATTATAAAAGTGTGTGTGT
The DNA here is from genome assembly GCA_013436015.1 of Rhipicephalus annulatus. Lineage (NCBI taxonomy): Eukaryota > Metazoa > Arthropoda > Arachnida > Ixodida > Ixodidae > Rhipicephalus > Rhipicephalus annulatus. The sequence goes on along the minus strand of WOVY01002291.1, from coordinate 41,076 downwards.
GTGTGTGTGTGTGTGTGTGTGTGTGTGTGTGTGTGTGTGTGTGTGTGTGTGTGTGTGTGTGTGTGTGTGTGTGTGTATTTATGCGCGCATGCATGTATGCGTGCGTGCGTGCCAGCGTGCGGGGGGGGGGCGGTGCTAGATTAAACAACCTTATACCTCCTCTTACAGGAAGATACAACTGCTTACGCAACACCTCAAAATAATCATGACGTAATTATAATATCCGTTGTTCGATATCCGAATGGCTTGTCTGCATTATATGTGACTCTCTATAACACGAAACCCACTTGTAATACTTCTAGATGTATGAATCTGTCGACCACTATCGACGCTATAGATAGCTAGGCGTAGTTCCTTCGAGCCGCATGACTGCGTCTGCGGCTCACCTCATTCCCAGTTCATTTGTTTCCTTTTCGCGGTGCCTCGAAATGCGTCGTTTTTCCCTCATACGAAGCCATCACATCATTACGATTGACTCCGCTTCACGCTCGTTTCACAGAGCACTGAGTCACAGCACAGTCCATCACCGTTGTAGCAACGCACTTTTTTGCTGCGCATGTGGACACGCGCACGGGGAGCTGCAGACTGCTTCGACGAGGGACACTCCCAGACGTGTCTCGAACGATCAGGCAACACGGGGCTGAGCCCCTTTCAAGCCGGTCAAAGCTTTTCGTGAGTTAAACCGAACACTCTGTGTCCGCGGCCGGAGTCATGTGTCATTTAGTATGTTGCTTGCAGAGACGTAACTTTAAAATAAATGTGCAGTGAAAAAAAGTGAAAAGGGATTGAAATGGGGCGGTTAAGAAGGGCCGGCAAAAAGCCATTCGAGCGGATTAGGTGGGCGCCGCGCGTATACACACATAGGAAGAATATAATCGCCTCCGGACGACATCAAGGCGTCTGTTTGTCGTGGTCCCTGTTGATTCAACATGCGCCACCAACCTGGCAAGGCTCGGCGCGCAATAAAAGTGAAAGAGAAAAAAGCGTTTTGAAAAAAATCAAATAAAATATGGAACGCATCGCTTTTGTTAGGAAGGACGCTTCTAAAAGGAAGGATGTAACGTAAAGAAATCAACGAAACCGAGCTAGTGGCGCGCGCGCAGCTTGGATGGCCATTGCCACCATGCGTCGTCGTCATCGTCGCCGTCGCCCATTGTCGCCGGGCTAGCGTCATCGCCTGACTGGGCTTAAGTATAATAAATCGTCTCCTCAGAGGACGGCCGCCGTCGCTCGCTGCCGCGGGCCGCACGTTGCATCACCGGCTGATTTATGCGCCGCACGTCAAAAATTGGCATCGCCCGATCAGTCCGAACCGTGCTGCTCATAAATCTGGGCCAGCTATTCAGTCAGCACGGCCTCGTAAGTCTCCAGTGCGCGGCTAACAATGACAAAAAAGATATTCCTTAGAGCCGCCTTCCCCAGAGCTATCTTTTTCTTTTTCGTTCATTTACTTGTCTAAGCAGCCATTGAACAGCCACGCTTCTATTTTACTGTTCTTTTCTTTCTGTGTGAAGCACTTCTTTTACGGCGTAACATTCGGAATATACTTTCTCTCTCTCTCTTTTTGTCTCTGGTCGGATCGAAGCATCGTGTTGAGAAATTGACGGCACGGCACGTTCTCAGATATCGAAAAAAAATAGGGGGGGGGGGGTAGCTCAACCTTCCTGTCCAGTGATCCTTTTACTTCAATTATAAGCTTTATTTTAATGGTCGTGTCGACGGCTCTGTCTGTGCACAATGCGTCTCACGCAGTCGGAGTTGTAAAGTCGGTGTAGATGAATCCACGAAGCATCGCATATATCGAGCAGTCGTATCCACAAGATGTGTGACCGGTTTGGCTGAAAGTAACACTTGAAAAGGAGATTGGGAGAGGTCGTCATTTTACGCTGCCTAAACGCCGAGCGCGGCGTCATACGTTGCGTAGGCGTTTTGCTGTCACAGCGGTATGCTGTTAATTTTTTTTATGAGGAGCCATGAAATTTCGCATTGTTCAGAATTTTGATATTTCAAACAAGCGCGTCGAATTGGCGTCAAGCCAATGGTGGCATTCCATAGCTCGGCCTCACAGGTTTCTGTCGAACATTCAGTCACGCAGATCATTTACTATACAGTCACTTCACTCTTCAGAGTATCTGATAACACTATCATTTCGGCGCAGCCTCGTCAATCGGTGTTCCCTCCAATGGCGCAGCGCAGTCTAGCATATATGTCTACCTTTCGCTGCTCCAGACGGGTTCGTTTTGGCGAGTGCAGCGTTCACTCTCACTGACGCTGCAACTCCACCACTGGGGCCACCTTGCAGCCACCAGCAGCCTCGTACATTTTGAAGCACTGTCAGTCACAGGCGTTGTGCGGCGACATGAGAAGGGGAGGGGGGCGAGCCATTGCGCCCCCCCCCCCTCGCACGGGGTGAGGCTGCAAGGGCGCGCCCTCTAGCCATAAATCGAGTACCGCGAAAGACGATAATCTTAACGCGCCCAGCGTGCGTCGCTGTCCGTTCAACCCTGCAAACAACGAATCTTCGGTCATCGCGTTGAGTAACACTAAGCCAACACACACGCACAGTGGGCCGATCATATTTTATCAACCTCTCCCCATCCCGGCTCGTTGCATTCTTCTTTCTTTTTATAATGACGATGCGAACGCCGACCCGAATCGGCAATTACAATGGCACGAGCATCGCGTTACGCACTGCCTCGAGTGACTAATGGCGAATATTCCGGAATAACCACCCCACCCCAGACGCCGATGTCCATTCGTCAGGCGGCCCGCTCGTAACCATACATCAAGTGTCGCCCGCTCCTTTCTTTCTGCGTCCACCTTTCCCTGCGTTTTTATTTCATGGCGCGGGGAGGCGCATACCAGAACGACGAACCCTAGTGTTCCGCGGACAGATGGCGGTGATGGCGACGCGGAGGCGTTCGTCACGTTTACTGTCGTCTGGCAACCTCTCGCCCACAGCGGCCATGTTGGAAACGGGAGCCCTCCCTCGCCATCATTTTGGAATGGCGTTCTTTTATGGTAGGGTTTGAGTGATGGATTCGACTTGACAAGCGCACACCCCGCCGCTGGCAGGGCGAGAACAATGCAAGAGAAAAAGCAGAAGCGACCAACAGAAAACGATCCACGAGCGAGGCTTACAAAAACGGAACTGTCATGGCGGAGGAATCATTTATTACCTCTCTTTCTTTGTCACTTCATTCCTCGGGCTTCTCGTCTCCCCTTTTCAGGCAGATATGTAAATATATAAAGCGAACGCATAAAGCGGCGCGGATGTATACATAAATATACCTTCTCCCCCGCCGTCGTAAATCCTTCTTAACTGCCGCAGGAGTTGGTGCGTCCCGCCGAAACAGGCAGGCAGTGTCGTTTCGGCATGTGTCGCCTCGCATGTGCGCATGTGCGTGCCGCGCCGCTGGATTATGCGGGCGTCAGCGACGGCTGTTGCTGCGCCGCTTGCTCTGCGGAGCGCCCTGCTACTGCTGCTGTGGTGTGGTCACTTTGTGTATAGATCGAGTGAAACACCGTAGTTGTGGATACTTCAGTTTTCAGCAATCATGTCCATATAAAACCTTTTGTTTGGCCAGTTGGTACTTGCTTATTGACGTCCTTTCTGTTCTGTCCTTAATTTTCTTCCTCGATGGTACGTGCGTCTTTTTGTATTTCGATATACCCTAATCCAAGGACAATAACTCAGCCCTCATACACCGACATTTTCTGAAAGCAATTGTGAAGCGCCAGTCATTGTCTACTCGCATCAGTATCTGCGGCGCCTTTTCTTTTCTTTTTTTCTGCAGAATATATGACTTAGCGCATACGTACGTCAGCGGTTGACATTGTCCATCATGGAATGCAAGCGTGGTTCTTTTCAAATACCTGCTGTAACAAAAAAGTGTATTTTAAGCACCGATTGCTGTTTAGTTCGGATCTTGGGCGCTCGTCGTCCCACAAGTTGTCGGAAGGACTTCGCTCTGGGTAGACGAGTGATCGACGTGATTTCCACGGCCTTCGCTGATGGCGGGGCTCGTTTCTCGCAAGGCGACTGTTCCCCGAACCGGTGCTAGCAGCGCGTGTGCTCGTGGGGCGTCCTCCGAAGGCGCGACGTGGAAGACAATGGCGACTGCGACCTGTCCCAGGGGCAGCCAGGACTCGTGGGGTCCTTTGTCGTCGGTCCAACGAGAAGCCATCGGCGCTTTTGTCCACAAGCTGAATCGACGGCAAAATGCCGTTGACCGGCCCGTGATGAATGAGTGGCGGACGTGTCCGCGCTGCCCGGCTGCGCACTGGAGCGATTAGTTTTAGCTTTCCGCCGAAGCGCGCACGCGGCGGCGGCCGGATAGGCGACCCTTCCCTCTCGCCCTCCTCATGACTCCGCCTGGTCCACTGCAATCCATGCGGCGCGCCACCCTTACCTGGCTCTGCAAAAGCAGGAAGTGGTCAATGAGTTCTGTCTATGTGTAATTCAAGACGCCGTTTCCATTAGAGCTGCGCACTGGGCCGCATCCATCATGTGCGGAACTCAGGAGCCTTTTTAATTGCGCGCGGAAACTGCCTGCGCACTTTAAGCCCACTTGGTGAGGTGATCTGCCAAGACTCGACGGCAACCCTGTCGACGCCCTCCTCTTTTAACGTTGGCCAGCACTCCCTGCTTTCCGGAAGTGCATCTCGCTTGACGAGCCGCGGCTGTGCTTTGTGTGGATATAGCTGCAGTGCGACCCTCAAGGAAGAAAAAAAGAAACTTGTCACTTAAGTTTTGACGGACTACTTTGCAGGTGGCTAAATCTCTTTCTCGTTAGGGTATACGATGGAAAGTTTGCAAACAGCAACGACCGTGTGCTTTCAGCCGAGTTGGTAACAAAATAAGTGTAGGTTCGCACTGTGCGAGAGCGCCAACCAACAAAGTATTATTACTCCTCCTTCTGTTGGGTTACTGAAACTATTCTTCTCCAAGGATCATATTAACTATTTACGAAGAATTAGGTAGCAGCCGACATTACGGAGAAAGGTGCTATGCCGTTTCATGGGATGTACTGAAAAGCACCGGAAACGATCAGTTGGCGTCGTGATATATACAACGAGGTTATTTTTGCTGTCATTTAAACGTATTTGTTGGATTTCAGGAAAGGCTGCGTGATTAGGCGCGTTCCCCAAGCGGGCTTAGAATTAATTACTGTCGCTGTGCGCGCAAGCAATTTATAAATAAGCCTCACTCCATCATAACCACCTTGACTTTCGGTGCTGCAATCAAACCAGCAGTGTTGCAGGTACGGCACCACAAAAATCCTAACACTACCTGGAGCTTCTCTTATCGTAATCAAATTTTCGATAACGAATATCCAAGTCCATTAGGATGTTCCTTTCATCTATTTCTAACCTCCCTCGCCTCTTTTTATGTCGATCTAGTGTGTGTTAAAAATAATGCAACTATACATACACACACACACACACACACACACACACACATATATATATATATATATATATATATATATATATATATATATATATAGATATATATATATATATCTATATATATATATATCTATATATATATATATATATATATATATATATATATGTGTGTGTGTGTGTGTTTATATATATATATATATATATATTGCTAATTTCTAGATTATGTTATGGGTAATTAAGAAAGAAAAGATAGTTTCCTTCACATATATACATGCATGACTGACTCGTTTACTCATATAATACACTTACTCAGAGTAGGTGTCCTGAGCTTTCGTATTATTACATGCAACAATACTGTTCTGACAAACTCAAACTCTTTGCAAGCATGTCAATATCAATAATAGGTATTTGCGTTTCTCGCCCAACCACGCATTTCCGGTTAACGTGACTGAAGCAACACGAAGCGACGTGCGTATTGCAAGTGGTGGGCACGAAATTTCGTGCATGCAATGGTGAACGAAATACGTAAGATATAGTGATCGTCAAAAAGCTCGCAATTCCACTCGACGAGAGGCACTTACAGAGCGATTGAGTACGGTCCACTTTGAGGAACGTGCTCTGTTATGTGTATAATATGTAGGTTGGACCAGATCAGTCGGACCGATCAGTCGATATAACGTCGTTACACTCCACCATCTGCCATCTCTGGTTCTTCTGTTTATGTATTCTCGTTGTCGAACTACGAATTCAATACTACGACTACTCTAAAGTATACGGTGGTATTATAACGAACTACAGTGGCCTTGATAATAGGTATTTGTTTATCGTGCTACACGACGCACCCCGTGTTGTCAAGTGTATTTATGCCTTTGTTCTGTAGCTCGAATGGAGGCCCCAGCCGCGCCTCTGGCTAATATATACGTATAAACCGATGCTCAGCCCGAACCTGTCAGCACACCCTAGAGCGATCCGCGTGGGAGCGAGCAAAAAAATGGTTCGCGATTAGTCACTCGAGATTCACCCGTCCTTGGCTGTTTTTCGAGGACATCCACAGGCGCCCACGCGGATTGACGAGCGCGACGGAGAAGTTTTGCGACGCCATAGACACCCGCCAGGTGAAGCCAGACTCTCCTCTCGGACACTGAGTCAGGAAGAGGGGGCAAGCTGGCACCCTCACGACGCCGCATAAATCAGGCGCGATCGGGTTGGCGCTCTCCGCGCGGGAAAAAAGCACGGTGTAAAGCGCACGCGCCTAACCTGCGCCACATTACCCGAGCTTACGTGTCCGAACGGTGCCATTTCTCTCGCGAAGCGCTCGCTTTTTTTTTTCCACGGGCCGCGTCCAGCTATTCTTTCTTTCTTTCCCCTGCTCTCTCTTCTTGTTCTTATCGCGTTATTTATACTGCCGTTCCCGGCAGGTTTCCCCTTCGTCTTCTTCCGTTATTTCCCTCATGGTGGAGCCACACCGGCGGCGCCAGTCACCTCTTTGATTTACTGCGATGGCCTCATCAAGCATTAGGCTCCCCCGCTGCACGGCAATCCGCGGGATCGTCATCACCATAAAACCAACGACCTTGCGCACTGCGGCCGCCTCGACCAATGGCAGCGCCGTGAGCATTACGGAGACGTCCAATCAGCCGTGACTCATGCGCGCCACCATGCGGCGTGTGCTAGAGTTATGTGACACACCACCATGCTCGTGCTCTGCCGTTGTAATCAACACCTCCGGAGACCCAAAATGGCTGCCTTCCGTCATCCGACGCGTTAAGCAACCTCTCCGGGACAGCCGTTGGGGGAAGCCGGGGAGAAGCGCGATGAGAAAAAAAAAAAGAAGAGAAAGTGAATTCGCAAATTTGTGATGGAATGGCCGGCGAGTCTAGAGCCCCGAATTTATGGCCGAACTGGCACACGTCATACCGTGGGGATCCTTTATGGCCCCAGGCAGCAGCAGCCGTCTTTGCATGAGCCGCTTTCGCATGCGAGAAAATGTTCGGCCAGGGGCTACGCGCCCGCGGCGTATAGACCGCCTGATCAGTTTAGGAAAACACGCGTTCGGCGATTCACGCTTCCGGTCTCAGAGCAGGCGACTCCATGACGCTTGCCGCGTGTTCTTCGCGGCTGCGGCCGTAGATGGTTTAACGGCCACCGCCTCTCTTATTGATGCCGTTTGACTTCATTTATTGCTTTTGAGTGGTGCGCGAATGTGCGACACGCAACGAACGGAATTGTGCGGTGAACTCTTGAAAGGAAAGCAAGCATGCAAAGGGCTGAAATTGTTGTAACAGTTTCCCTCGCATCTGCAGGCTCAACTTCTTTCTTATTGCTTAGGAGCAGTACCCGAAGTAAAAAAAAAATAAAAAGGGCAGTGTCGTAAAATTCTAAGCAAGTGCGCATGTCCTGGCTTTGTTAAGAGTATTTAGTATGAGTAGGTCATGAATACTATTTCATTAACGCCTCGGATGAGAATGCAGCGTGTTGTTGGGAGGTACGCGTCGTAACTGGCAGTCGAACGGGTGTGTCTTTCGGACGTGCTTATTTCTCGGTGCAATCCTTAAGTACTATCCGGATAGACTCCTCCGCGCGTCAACAGTAAACACACATGTGCAGTCCGCGTTGCTTCCCCTCGGACGACAGCGAAGGTTCGTGTAGCCTTGCGCGCTGTCGAGATGCCAATTCCCGCCGTTGGCGCAACCGCAAACAGCAAGCGCAGACAACCAGAATGCGCCGAGACAGGCCGAGAGTGTTTTTGCTCTTGTGAAGCGCTTTCTCGCCGGCCGGGACGTCACGCTGTCCGTCAGGAGGCGCCTGCCCTGCCGCGCGGTCAGAGACTTCCGCCCTCCTCGCATACCAAGCCGGAGTCCTAACACAAGGCCAATCAGGTGGCTGGCAGCGCGGCCCGCCGTGCTCCCAAGGGGAGCCACTTTCCAAATCAGCCCACGCGACCGGCACCCGTGACAAGGAAACAAGCTAGAAGAAAGCCGCCCTGGTCACCAAGTCCGGCTGTGGCGCCAGTCCATCAGCTTAGCGGATCGGCCACGCGCCGACGCCTCGCTCCGACCGCAGGCGCGGCCCCCGGGACGCCCTGTTTTTGACAGTCCCGCTCTCAAGAGAAGAAGGAGCAAGGGAAGAAAAAAATACTACGCGAGACAAAAACTGTTCGGAGCGAGGAAATCTGAATGATCGTGAGCAGTTTGCGAGGGCCATATAGCGAGTGCAGTGCACCTCGTTCGCGTCTACGCTGGCTGTATAGGTTTTGGGAAGCAGGTGGACGATATCGGGCAAAAACAAAAAGGAAAACGACCACGGAAAGTGGCAATAAAGCGACGACAACAACAACAAACATGTAAAAAAAAATTTAAGCATATATATCTTTCATAAAGTCTATTTGATGCAATCGCCTTCAAGTATATACTCCACCTCTTTCAACCAATGACTCTTCGAGGTAGCTTGCTGGTGTTCCCTGGGGCGCAGAAGACTTGTTTGCATATTCTGGCGAGTGAACTCTGAGATGTCGAAAACGAGTATTGTTTGGTTATAGCACACGTTAATGATAATATATAATAAGCCTCTCGTCACTGTTTTTGTGTGCCAGGAGGCGATGCACTAAGGAAAAACCAGAGTAGAAGAGCATTTTATAGGCATTTTTATAGTTCGTTTTACATTCACTGTGCCTTTTTAATACATAGTTATGCTTGATTATTATTATTATTATTATTATTATTATTATTATTATTATTATTATTCGAAAGACACAGACATATTGACTGCGATGTGAAATGAAACAGCAACAAACGCATCATAAGGGCTCATACACGTATTTATGATGACTGCCAGTTGGGCGTGTTGGTAAAGGTTCACACTGTAGCCGTCCGTTGGGGCTGTTTTATTCCCCTCTCTACCACAAACCGACGCGCTTTGTCACACATTTTTTTAGACACTCAAGGCATGAGCGAGAGATGACGCGGAAGGCCGGGAGATTAACCGAGTACTAGCATCTGGTTTGCTACCCAGCGCTGGGGTGGGGAAATAAGGGCATGAGAAAGGATGAAGAGAGAAAGAAAAGGGGAGGGAAAAAAACGCAGGTACATGCAAAGCAAATTATGGAGAGAAGTAATTGCTTCATACAAAAGTATACCATGGGGAATGTCCAATCATACCAAGTTTTCCTGAGGCCCCCTCAGTGATCGAAGACCGAAAATGTGACTCAAGCCAGCAGCCTAAGAGAGCCCGAACCTCAAATCAGCTGTATCTCGTAACAACGTTTACACACACACACACACACACACACACACACACACACACGCACGCACGCACACACACACGCACATACAGGCACACACGCACGCACACACACGCACACGTACACACACATACGCGCACACACACACGCACACACGCACACGCAGACACACACACACGCGCACACACACGCGCACACACATATGCACACACAGGCACACACGCACACACACACACGCACACACACACACAGAGACACACACACGCGCACACACACACGCACACACATACGCACACGCACACACACGCACTCACACACACGCACACACACACGCACACACACACACGCACACGCGCATACAGGCACACACGCACACACACACACACACACGCACACGTACACACACATACGCGCACACACACACACGCACACACAGACACACACACGCGCGCACACACACGCGCACACACATATGCACACACAGGCACACACGCACACACACACACGCACACACACACACACACACACACGCGCACGGACGCACACGCACGGACGCACACGCACGGACGCACGCACACACACACACGCACACACACACACACACACATACACACACACACATATACGCACACACACACACGCACACACACACACGCACGAATGCACACACACACACACACACACACACACACACACACTCGTCACAGCGGCCGTGAGCTGCAGCAATCTATGTATGTATGTGAAGGCGGATCTCGCGATCATTTCAGCCTTCTTGCCTCATTTTGTTCACGCCAGCTTGTCGTTTAATGTGACACTCGAATATAACTTCAAATTAGGCCTTTCGCTGAAATAGCGAGAAACTTCACTGTATTTTTCACAGCCCAGTTTCAGAGTCCGATAAGAATGGAGCCTGAACTAGGAACACATTCAGTGAATACTTCAAGGTTTACATCTAATCTTATGGCTTTTCATAGATCGACAACCGTATACCGATCGGCAACAAACTATACTGATATGATGCAGAATTGACAGAAAGCGTCATTTTCCCCCTGAACGAACATTTTCAATTCCGAGAATGAAAGAAAAAAACGTTAATGCCTTCTCGACTCGTCACCTCATACCAGTTAAGTGCACCGCCACTTGTATCACGTTCCGGCCGTGCACGCAAGCAGGAGTGGAGAGGGCCGTTTCTCCTCGCGACGTTGCCTTTCCAGTACGTATGCGATGCGTGCAGTGAAGGTGGTCCTCCCAGAAGGCAAGGAGGTCTCTCGCGGGCGCGCATGGGCGCTGCGGTGCGCGCCGAGAGAGCGCCTCCATGGCGCCGTACACGCGTCGTCCAGGTAGTTCCTGTGACAGCAGCTGCTTGAACCACGTCCATTTATCTCCGCCAGCAGCCGGTTGGACCAACGTGCGACCCACTAACATTGAGCGGCTGGGTGCCGCAACGCTGTTACGACCTGGTTGATATCCGCCTGCATGCAGTCGGCCGCTGCTGGAACCCTCAGCGTCATTGCTTTATTATTATTATTTTTCTCGCGCTCTGCTTCAGGGGGTGAGCGGGCAAGAGGGAGGTGGCGACCGAGCATGGCCGCCCGCCACCGAGCGCACTTTTGCTAATTGGAGCCGCGTCGGATATTAATCAACGCGCGACGAGCCTAATTACCGCGCTGGCCCGGCACGTACACCGGGAACGCACATCGCCGGGCTCACCACTTCCATCAGTCTGGCGACAATGTTTCACTCGGGACGCGCGCCATATTCGTATACGCGCAGAGCGCCTCGCCTTTCCGAGCAGTTTCATCTGGGCAGCCGTCGCTTCATCGCCAGGGCTCACCGGCTGCAGCCGAGGGCATGTCTGGTGTCTCTCCCGCCCACGCCGCCGCAGCACATCGTGTCACACTGACTGCAATAAAGATTCCCTGGATGCATTCTGGCAACGAAAGCAAAATGAGCGAGCGGATCGAAACAACTGAGAGCGGGCGAGCATGTTTTTCTGCCTTTTGACATGTTGATGGTGCTGCTTTTGCCACTACGCGTTTACGGAATCATTCTTTTGCTTTATTTTTTAATGCGCCATTCAGCATGTTTTGACAATTTGTCAACGTTTGGTATCAGGGCACCTCATTATGTTTGTCAAGAAAGTCAGGAAGAGATTTTTTTGTTTCGTTACAACGCGGGTCAAAGGCGAACGCTTCTGGTAATACGCCCATAACATGGCATGCGTGCAACTATATAGTGAAGCGTATTTTGGCGCGTAATCTTCACGCGTCCTTACTTGACCATTCTGCTGGCTGACAATGCCAGCCATGACACTATGGCCGGCATTGTGGCCACGAGGGCGCTAGCATTGGTGTCAGCAGCAGCGAACCTGAAAAGCAAAATGCAGTGTAGAATAGTCGGATTAAACTGTGGCTTCCATTTTTGTATCATGGAACGTGAACTCCGTTTCTCCAGATGTGTGGTGTTTTGAAAAAAAAAAAAACAGTAGGAGCTCCACAGTGCCGGTATTTTTTTCTATCTTGTCCATGAATTCACTCTACAGCTCTTCCACATGGACTCTTCAACAATCGGTGGCGTAGACTTTATTTGAGAAAATTTGAAGCAGTGCAGCAATTTGAAAGTTTCATTATTTGTTTTTCGCCACTCATTCAGTAGCTGTTCTGATAACAGCGTCGTGAATCAGTGAATGCTGTCATTAATAGAGAATAATATGAAGCAACATAGCCAAAGCCAGCAGCTCTGATATCCTCATAACCCTGGCTCCTTGGGGGTGACGAAAACTTTTTTCTATTGCATGAAATGCTATAGCAAATGAAGTTGATAGGTAAGTGGCTAAACCTAAAAAAAAAAAAACGGAGGTTTATACTAATGAGCCACGACCAGGGACAGAGTAATCACTTACAACCAATTACCACCAGCGAACAAGTGGCCAGAACCCATGCTAATAATCAGTTCTGTCCCGTTTTATTTAGTTTCTACAATTTTTCGAGCACAAATGAAGTTTTTTTCTTATGTAAAGTATAACGTCGTACCAACTTCACTAAGCTTCTACCTTGTTCGTTGGTTTGACTGCATCATATACACATCTGTCGACTTCACCCGCTTCTCTTTTCGGCCTTCACAACATATATGCAAATACATTATGACGGGAAAAGAAGCAGCCTTTAGAAGTGCAATCTACGTCTCACGACTTTGCCTTCATATCAATACTAAATCTTTTTCGATGGTGATAGAATCGTCTACGCTACAAAACAAGCCATTCCGTTCCTTCAGCTCACTACAAGGCCCAATTTCCAGTTCAAGATTGTGCAGTTACTGATATGAATGCCTCAGCCCTCTCCGGAGACGGCTAACGGTAAAAGTGGAGAACAGAGTTTCGGCGTTACTGTACACGATTATCGACCCCTACACAAAAGTAACTTGGGAGAGGAAGGCGACATACGTTGCAAAAACGAACGCCGCTGATTATTTTGTTGCTTTGCCACACCCTACTAGCGGCTATAATCCTTCCTTCGGGCTCACATAAAGGAAGGAGAAGAAACGTAAGCGGTGCTGGAGTCCTTGTCTTTACAAAACCGACTGATATATACAAGTATAGGTCGGTATTAGTCAGTTGCGTAGCCAGAAATGCTTTTCGTGGCATAGGGGGAGGGTTTGTCAATCTGATCATACTACAAGTACGTCTATGTGTGCGTTTGCATGTGTACCTGTACACATAAACATGCAAAATTGAAACAGTGCCGCTGTTTGTCTCATTTTTTGCCCCTTGTTATTGGCACTGTTTTTATGTGAATTATGTCGTACCAACTCGCCCATGCAACCACGTTAGTTTGAAAAAGTTTAAGCACCGCCCCCCCCACCCTCAACCCCACCTTGGCTGTGCCTGTGGTTACAGTGGACAAGTCAACAGCACTGCAAGGGTTGCTGCTGCACAAAACTTCCCCATACCACAAAGTACCTCACTAAAAAAGGACTGTTATTCTTCCTTACCTTCCTTTTTTTTTTTGTCTCGTGGGCAACGGGTACTATCATGTTTTGCAACGTTGCTGTCCGCGAAAAGCAGGAAGAAACAAAAGTATAGAATCAAACGTACGAGAAATAGCCTGCGTCGTGTCCGTGAGCAGTCACATGATATATGAGACGCTGCAACGCTTGGCACAGGAGTAATTATCACCGCATATGGCTCGCACGAAATACAAGGTACTGCCATTGCACGCCCTTCTGTCGCTCCTGTTCAGCCTCTCTTGCAGTGAACCTGTATCCGCTTAAAGCACGGCCGTACATGGTTCTAGTACAACTGAAACACAATATGGCGACAGCATTTGATTAATTAATTAATTAACTATTGATTGATTGATATGCGGGGTTGAACGTCCCAAAACCACCATATCATTATGAGAGACGCCGTAGTGGAGGGCTCCGGAAATTTTGTCCGCCTGGGGTTATTTAGTGTGCACCCACATCTGAGCACGCATGCCTACATTTCTGCCTCCATCGGAAATGCAGCCGCCGCAGCCGGGATTCAATCCCACGACCTGCGGGTCAGCAGCCGAGTACCTCAGCCACTATACCATCGCGGCGGGGCGTCGTGACAGTAAATACGCATGTGTTTAAACTCATCCCTCAAACAATGATATAACATAGATACAAAACAAATTTTCGATTATGGCCATGGTGCATGCAGCGCCAACTATTGTTGTTTTGATTTGCTTTCCTCTTTTTTTTCAGTATATATAATGTGTCAAAAAAATATAGGCCATGTGTGGCTCTAACGTAACCAGTCTCAGTCTATACGCACCTGCACACCGTTCCAGCTGTGTCATGTTGTCGCGGTTCTGAGATCTAGCGTGTACTTCCATGCGTGATATGACGCTTGGAAATACTGACCGATAGCTGGCTGGAGATTGTGCCGACACATCGAGGAGGCCGAGCCAGCTCACTAGCACAGCCACTGAATTCTGCAAACCTGTCGTTCCTTGTGGCTTTCTTATGCGGAGCAAAAATCTGCACTGAAAAAAAAATTAACAAAACACTAACACTCTGCGCTCACCTTACACCACTGCACTGTTAACGTACTTCTGTGAAAATTGCTTATGAATAAATAACTTCGAAACTCCTCGATCCCACTGGTATACACTGCACTTAAGAGGTTGGTATAGAAATGACGTACGCAGGAATATTCTCGACGTATATACAGTGGTGACGTATTTCGGTGACCTTCATTCAGCCATTAGTTCTTGAACAATAATTCAAAGCATCTTATAGAGGGTGCTCATCAATTATGATCGTCCTTTTGTATCGGTCATACGGATCTCTAGCGGCTAGCGTCTACATCATGTATTTACTCCAAAAGACTCCTTTCAGGGTATTACATGATGGAAGAGGCAAACACATCGATAAACACTGTGGCAGTTATTATACGGGCGCAAAGCGAAGCATGCTTAACATTCTTGAAGTTTAAGGGCAAGGCAATGAGTGAAATAAAGGCAAAGTCAAGGCAGGGATGTTCACCAGGTGGTACCCAGTTTGCTACCCTGCACTAGGGGAGGGTGATAGCGGGAGAAGAAATACAGAAAGCAAGAAGTAAAGAGATACCAAGTAATACGCGCAGAGACAGTCATAACCGAGAAATAGTTGAGATTGGTTTCTCCCCAGTTGTCTAAAAGTAGGCTATAGTCTAAGATGTTAAAGAAGCCTTGCAAAAACCGACTCCCAGGAATCCAGAATTTGCAGTGTGCATTGAGCTGATGGAGTTATTGTTCCATTCAGAGAGCGCATCATGAACATCAACGCCGCGAGGACTGGTAGGTTTTCGTCGTGGCCGTCATTTGTGGACGATGAAAAATGCAGCACTTACTGGTATACCGCTACAGTAACTCCTTTTTAGTTTTGCTCGTCTGGTTTTTTTTTATACTGCTTCGTTATATTACCAGCTATTAGCAGTTGTGCTTTAGTACAACTGGTGATAGCTGGTACTACACCATACCAGTACAACTCGTAAGCGTTACAGTAACAGTGCAGTGAGGGCATGTTTAGGTGGTTAAAGGGACACTAAATAGCAATATAATTTTTTTTTGCGTATTAGTAAAGTACCATTTCACAACCCCGAAAACACCACTCTTACCCCGACACGACGCCTGCTAAGCGAGGAAACGCGCGAAAAGTAAATGCGGGTGGAGACGCCACCGTAAAATTCAAGTCTGTCTATCTATCTATCTATCTATCTATCTATCTATCTATCTATCTATCTATCTATCTATCTATCTATCTATCTATCTATCTATCTATCTATCTATCTATCTATCTATCTATCTATCTATCTATCTATCTATCTATCTATCTATACGTCTGGGTGCTCTCAAGACCATCTCCTTTGCTTGGGGTAGACCATAATTAGTATAGCCGCATACCACTGACTGCCATGTGTGGTCATGAGCTGGAGGTTTTGACCGTTTATATCTATATACCAAGGAACGGCGAGAAGGAGAAATTGGCAATTTAAAAGCGAGAGTGGTAAAAAAAGCGATACCGGCAACGTTGACACGATAAATACAACGAATAAATGTCATGGTTCCCGCAGGAATCAAACCCAAACAATCAGCAATCAAGTATTCTACCACATGCGGTAGAATACTTGATTGCAACGTCCGCTCTCATAACTATAGTTTGGAAAAAGACCCTACATGGGCGTAAAATTGCTGAAATGACAATTGTAGTTGCAGTGCTGCCCATATACGTTTCATAAACATTACATATAGCTACCTATGATATAAGCGTCACGTCGGGTTAGCATAAGTTGTAGTTAAGTGCCATTCTCTGAAGTTGCCCTACGTAGCATTATCCAGGGCTATAGCATCCTCGCAAGCACAAGCGCTATATACAGTTGAGCTTACCGCTTCCGTTGCAGATATAGTATCCATGTTGCTCTTGGCATCGTTATATAACCAGTTGTAAACAACTGGTTATATAAAACATAGGCAACTGTTCATCTTACGTGCCTATACGTATAACATTCGTTCATATGTTGAGTGTCATTTCGTAACTTTTGGCTGAAGAAAAATTACACCAGTCACCTTCTCTCCGCATGATTCGCATGACACCAATTTCCATGGCTCATGGGAAGTGAGGATTTTTTTTTTCATAGGCTAGGTATGCAGGCGGCTAAAAGAAAAGTCAGCCTTATCACTATCCCGCTTCGTTTTAATCAATGAACTGTGCTGAGGCAGTTGCAGGTCCCGCCAGCTGTGAAGACATTTCAAATTTTCGCCGATGCCATTCTCGAAAGTCTTGCTCACGACTGCGCGATCGCAGCAAACTGGTCAGAAAAACCATGAAATTTGGATAAAATATCTATATAAATTATTCGTAACTGATGCGGTGGGCCTGGTCTCACGGCCATTTTTTGTTGTTGTTGTTGAAGGGGGGAAGGGGGGTATTGTTTTGCTTCGCAGTCTCACTAGTTGATTTTCGTATCGGCATGTAAAACTCCAACGATTGTTATTACATAGTGAGTTTTTTTTTTTTCGCGGATGAACTGAAATGAGGGAAGAAAGTCCAGTTCCGGCCACAGAATAATACAGCAACAAAAACAATAGCAACGACAAATATGTTACCACAGCTTTTTTGGTCTTATAAAGAGGCCCATCTTTATAGTCTTACCGTATTGGTGACACGTGCCGGGAAGCGTGCCAATTTAAATATTCGATAGATGCCGCTGTAGCGGCCTGCCGAGCGCGAATTTTTGCTCGCACAGCATTGGCAGCAACGATGCCAGAATGCGGAAACACGCGTAAATACGCGTAAAGAAGCGCAAAACTGGAGCTTCACCGCTGCGGGCCGCAAAAGTGTTACAAACAACGCCGCGTGCCACACAGAGAGGCGCACTATATGCACACTGCGTCGTAGCCACGGAGGTGCGCAAACAGAAACTTTGCTCGGGGCGGCCGAAGCCGGCATTTCTCTTCATTCTATCAGGGATGACGGGCACAATGCAGAGTGCCACGGCGCGCAGTGCGTAACCGACTGCGCGTCCCACTAAATTAATTTCGAAGCACGACGCCGTCTGAAGATAAACAGGCTTCGCGCGCCAATTGGCCAACTGGGACGCCGCGGGTACACCTATTGTTCAAAACGCTAAGCTAATTACTCAGAATGATTAGCCTGAGTGCCGATTCGTCATGTCCGCTGTGACTCGACCACGGTGCCCGTTCGGCCTATCTTCTCTTCTTTCTTTCGCTCTCTCTCTCTCTCTCTCTCTCTCTATTTACTCTTCCTTTGAATCGAGATGCTATTGCTGCTGCTTCCGCCGCTGTAGCCCGGTTCTGTTATTTTTTTTCTTCGCGCGATATGTGTACACTGTATGCGCAGCCACCGGCATCTTAGAAAGTAATTAGCCCTCAAGAGCGTCGCTTCACGAGAGCTAACGCCTTTATTTGGTCCCCATCTATGCGATAATTGTGATGCCGTAGTTAACGAGTAATTTTCTCCAGTGCGAGTCACGAGACGTAAAGTGTGCACCGGATATACGAGATAAATGCCTCGACTTCAAGCCCTATAGCAGGAGAAGTATATTACCATTGTTTCGGGCATCTATTTCTGCCCGCCTCCCTTTCTGTCATTTCCATTTCGAATTTTACCTTAAAATACCAGCTCTATATTGTAACGCCGTTTACCTATACTGCAGCACAAGTAGCTTCTGCTCCGCGGCTCGTGTTATAATGAATGAACACGCCTACTGACTACATACAAATACAAATCGCAACATATTCGGTTACCTGCTTTGCCGTTACGCTCTGTTTCGAACACCAATGAGGGCTTTTGTGCGACGATGAGTTCATATTCGTGAACTAAATGTATCATTGCTCACACCGGCAGCTGTGTTGGAACTCAGAGACACGTCTCTATGACTGTGGCTTCTATATGAACTTTCCCGGGAAGAGGATACAGTGTTGTGCCGTTTGCGTTCGGGTGTAGCATTCACCAATGACTTCTCATTCAGCATTTAAACGGCTGACAATGCCAAGTGCAACGACTGTGCCGTCAATGAAACTACTGAGCACCGTTTGTGTTACTACCCAACAATACTTAAACGAGAGGCTTTATTTCTGAACTACTCCAAATCAACTGGAGGGAACAGCTTTCACTGTCGATAAGATATAGTGGAACCATGGTGCTGCCCACCACTGTTCTGAAGGCAATGAAAGCGCTGTTGCGTTTTCTTGAGGACACCGAAATGTTTCGCCGCTTGTGATGTCAAACGTTGAACTGTTACGTTGCCTCAAACAGTGACTTTTCCCTCCTCCTTCATAACTTGCCTTCCCCTACTCCAGTGCAGGGTAGCCTACCGTGCTTCGCATGGGTTAACCTTCTTGTATTTCCTCTATTCTTAGTCTATCTTTCTCTCTGTGAGAGATAGTGTACCCTATCAATTACCACCATGTACACATCGACAACTATCGGCTCTCCTTCAATTGCTCAGTATTGAGAAAAAAAAATGAAAAGAAATTGTAAATACGTATGAAGCCTTGATAAGGACGTCTTTTAGTTCCCAGTCTCTTTTATATTTCTCAATATGGTCTACCATGGTCTTGTACACGTCAGGAGTTTAATCATGCCGACTAATTAGTTCCGTTGTTCGGGGGTGGGGACACATGTGAAACTTAAGTATAGTCGGTATGCTGTTAATAAATACAAACCAAACCAAACGAATCTGATATGACTCGGTTCATTGATATTGACTATCGGTACAAACACAGAGCACTAAAAAGTGCGTAGCGATTGATCGAAAATGTCTGTCAGTGTGAGCGAATAGCTTGAACGATTCGCTTCAACATAAACCAACCAAAAGAGCCGCAGCCAACCAAAAGCCAACCAAAAGCCAACCAAAAGAACCAAAGTAAAGGTGACTGTGCATTTGATTGATTGATTTGTGGGGTTTAACGTCCCAAAACCACCATATGATTATGAGAGACGCCGTAGTGGAGGGCTCCGGAAATTTTGACCACCTGGGGTTCTTTAACGTGCGCCCAAATCTGAGTACACGGGCCTACAACATTTCCGCCGACTGTGCATTTGTAATGTGTTGTCTCTAGTGACGCGAGTGCCGTGGAAGGTAATAGATATCCTCCTCTCCAGCCTAGACCACATGAGGCAGGAGGAAAGGAAAAGAAGATCGTCATTTTATCAACTAGGCCGAAACACAGCTTTCAGACATTCGGACGCCCAAAATCTAGTGCGTTAGCACGCATAGTCGCCTAAAAGTTATCGGTGGACAACGTTCGAGCCCTTTGCATAGGCGGTGAAAGTGCAGCCCGCCACTGCCCCGCCGAACAACCACGAAAATGGCCGAAGGAGCCAAAGGCAGCTATACTCGCTCGACGGCCAACTGAACCGGGCAGCGCAACGGTCGCGTTGTTCGTATTAGTTGGTAATGCTGCCGAACAATGCTGCGCGCTTATGCATCAATTCTCGGCTCCGAGCGTTAACGACTGCCACGTAACCGCGTTTTTGCGGGCGGGTCTTTTTGAACGCGCTGTTTCGAGGAAACCGAGACGCTGCCGCTCGGCGAGGGTGCTGGACATCTTCAGTGGCGCCACTCCGGACGCCACGCTTGTTGTCATTGCCACTGCGCGAGCCACGTACACGAAAGCACTGAAGCGCGCGAACCACTTATCTGCCGAGAAAATAAACTGACGATTAGGCTCCTTCTTTTAATGTAACGGGGCCTAATTTGATTCGCACACGTTCTCTTCCGCGACCAGGAGCCGCCCTGCCTCGTGGCCAATCATGCGCAGCTGGTCAGTTTCACCAGCTTGTCGTTGCCATGGACCACGAACGTTTCACGCGTACGCCGCACATTAGGCCCGTGATTTTATCTCTTTTTGAAATAAAATTGTTTTTATTACTGGCTGTCTGGCTCACCGCTTTCATTACGACCCGGTTCTGCGATACAGCCAAATGAGAACACAACACTGCCTCTGCTCTGCGGTTTTGAGGTTCTGGACATTGTCCGTCCGTTTACAAGTTCGGCCAGTTATCGCTTTGCGAATTGCTGATAAGACTGCGAACGATATCTGACGAGCGGCTCATTGGCGAAGATGTCTAGCAGTACACCGTAATAGTTGTTTCGCCGGTGTTCATGTCACTGCGCGCACTTCCGGCATGTACAAAGTCTTGCACATGCCTGAGCACCACGTGGACTCCCAGCCTGGCTGGTGATGTGAAATGGCGCTGAAGACGTTTACTCACACGATGACACAACGAAACGTCTCTTGCTTACTCGTACTAGTTACTTCGAGTTGTCGTTTTGCAATTACTTCAGCGACAACTGAATGACTCCAACGCTATCCTTTCTTCTCAGCTTATGTGTTCTGTTCGTCCGAATACGACTCACCATAAAAAGGTCAAGCATAATCATCAGGCTCTAATTTTGAAATGTTTAATTAAACAAGAAAGAAGCATATATGTCTCAGCTGACCTGACCACAGTGAGCAGTCCTAGAGTGAAGCAAACTTATTCTGATTTCCGCCCCAACAGTGCCCCGGTCAACTGCTGGATTCAAGAACGCACGAGTTCGGGCTAGCTTGCAGCCAAGCCGGTGAGTGCTGCTGAGTTGCCTACAGCAACTGATGTCGGCCTGCGGGTGGGCTTCACTGTCATCTGGCCTCGAAGTCATCTGCTGCCAGACCAGATCCCAGTGCCTCGATTGACACTCAACACGCGGAGCATAACCCTATCAACCCCCCCCCCCCCTCTTTTTTTTTTCCTGATGACAGCCGTCCTTTCTCCGACTGAAGGCAGCCTACCAGAGCAGGCAGCCTTGAAAGCAGAAAAAAATCGGAGGAATAGAAGAAAACACAAATTCTAAGGAACGACTCCTGGAAGAGTATTTTTAATTAAGAAAAGCTCCCTTGGCCTTTCAAACTTCAAAAGGAGCCCGTCAAACACTTTACGCGAATTACGCCCCGGCCCTCGCAGTTACGCCTTCATCTTGATGTCCTTTTCACATCCTCCCTTTTTCCACGTCCCCTATACGTACTCGCGAATCGCAAGAAAAGCATGCGTAGTTGAAAGTAATAATCAGAGAGTGAAGAAGAAGAAAATGAAGCGAGACGGGCGAATGCGAGACGAAAGGGGGAGGCTGGGCGGCGTGGGCCGGGGCCAAATCGAAATGAAGACGACAGAAGTCGGCACCACAAGCGAACCGGTAACGCCATGGTGCGCCGCACAAACAAAAGCGACGGCCAGGACATCCGGACGCGCGTCAGAAAAATCTTTATACGTCGCTTCGTTCACGTCTTTTGGCACGTGGCTCTCTCCGACTGGGGAGTTTCCTTTCTGTGCGTGTGTGTGCCGCCTGCCTGTTTCTCTTTTTAAATGCACTCCTCGAATCAGGACGTTCCTCTGTAATGTTCGTAATTATAATAACGAACGACCGGAGGACGACTGCCGTGAAACTATCGTTCTTACTTATTTTTTTCCTTTTTTTTTTTGCTCGTACGTTTTGACGCTCGTCGCCGTCACCCCAGCACTCTCACTATATATTCGCCTTTTTTGCTTCGGCGATGGTTCACAACGACGACAGCGAATAACAAAATGAGAAGAAAACTAAAAAAAACGAAATCAGTGAAAACAGGAATGTAATGACACGAACTGCGGCCTGTCTGTTTTAGTGACGCAGAAATGGAGACACTGTCAAAAATGTCGGCTGCCACGATCTTCTTGTGGCCTCTTTTCTTCCATTTATTAAACAATTTGAGCAATGACATTTTTGGGGGCATTTATTTCACCTGATATGGATGATACGTTTCTCATTTTATTTCCTCGCCTTTGGCCCTCTGCTGTTTACATACCATCTTCATTTATGTTCGGGGCACTCTTATCCAACGTTGTTAGCTCTATTGACGTGCCTCGGCTCTTGATTACAAGGCCTCGGTTTCCTTGCGCGGAATCGGAAACGGTCACTGAGAAACAGTGGCGAGGGTGGAAGACGATTCGAGACAGCTTGCCTTCGCGTTAACAAGAAAGTTAAGCTGGATTTGTCGCTGCCTGTTAACGTTCTTTCGCATATTGAATAGCAGCTGTCGCGAGGAGACCGAGTGCTGATTCAACAACAATTATAATATTGCTAATGCCACTTCAGTTATCCATAGGGCTGACATATCTACGTTACACCACCTGTTAATGTTGTCACTGTAAGGTCGTCTGGCGGCTAGATCACGTTGTAAGCATCGTACTTGTTCAAGCGAACGAGATAAGGTGTCACAGGAAGCCGAATACTCCAAGTGGTCAACTGCGAGCGTGCAAGGGAGGCAAAGAGCACGCGTTCCAACAAGGGAATAACACTCTGCCATCAATTCGTGGTGGCTTGGTTTGTTGTATCGTTGCCGAAAAAAAACAATTAATTGAAGAGGATAGTGGTGTTGGGTCAATTCGTGAAAAAGCAACAAAGGCTGGGATGCGCCGCAAAGCAAAGAAGAAATGTGTCGTTATGGGCGAGCTAGTAAGTACAAAGTAATAGCAACAAAGCATCTCCTAACTTTTCAACGGAGTTGTTTTCACAACAAAAGTTTTCAAGCAACTCCAAAGGAATATTCCAAATCCGCGTAGCTTTCAGATACCGGTATGAGCTTTTGTTTTTCTTCCCTCGTGATTCCTGCAGCCACTTCAATTGGCAGTGTGCAGCTGCGCTGATTCATGCACGTGGGACGCGACTGTATAGCATGTAATGGTGCGTCCAAACGGTTCCCTTCTGCTTTATATAGCTTTTCCTATGGCCGGGACATAATGGCACGGGTTGTCGGCAGTCTCAGTGGGATCAGCAGCGCATAGCAGCCGCATAGGCCGTCACTGGCCATACAACTCGGTGCCGGCGCGTGCGTTGATGGATAGGAGGGACGTCTCATGCGGGGCCCTGAAGGAATGCCGCGCAAAGACGCCGGCGTGATCGAGGCCTGCATGCAGGTTTCCTGGACACGCAGCTTCCATAAATAAGGGTCCCGTTCGAGGCCGTTATCTGATACGCGGTGCCCGACTGGCAGCGATAGGACGACCCTTGCCGATGGCAGCTCGCAGAGCGGCCGTCGCGGTGCGCAGCGTGAATAACTGCATAATAAATCACGGTCCAAGATACAATGGCTCTCCACCCTGGTTGGTTGCGTTCTCCGCCGAGCGCTGCGTTAAGGGCAATAAATCAAGCGCACGTCACGCCGTGCACCTGTTATTTAAAGACAGCCAGGCCGGGAGGGGGCCTGATTGAAAGCGAACCTCGGCAGCGCGGTTGACCTTCGCAGCCCACCGGGCCCCGCAGCTCCATTACGCACTCTGTGCGACTTGTCGGCTGCGGCGCCGCATGACGTGACGCGCCGCAACTGCGACACATCAGAGACGCGCCTGCGAGCTGCCACTCACGCGTCCGCTTAATTACCGCCAGCAACAACGCGCTGTCGGCCGTTTCAGCGGCGCGACTCCTTGCTGCTGCTGCTGCCACCGGGCTTTGCTGCGCGCCACAGCTGCGCCGACGCCTTCCTTGCCACTTTTTGTCACCTTCTACCCGCGCGTTTCGCCTCGACGTGACGAGCGCTCTCCGTCGACGCGACCGCCTCGTGGTTGTCTGGGGAATGCGATCGCGCTCCCGGTACGCCAGGTTTTTCAAAGGAATGGACTCGCAAAGGTAGTTGATGTCACGAGTTCTAGACGACCCCCCGTGTGCACGTGATGCCGCTGTGCAAGTACGGAGAAATCTTGAAACTACAAATACTGGACCCGTAATGTTGTGTTACCTTCAGCGACGCCATTCTGCTTCACGCGGCGTCTTCTAACGTTGTGTTGGGGTTCATATTGGCGCAGAAACCAGCGGTGCCTAGCTCTCACCTTGCGCCGCCAAATTTCAGCACAACGAGCTACTGGCAGCCTGATTGTTATCCCTTCTGTCCGCATGCAAGCGGTAGAATTCACGCCGCATCAATCTCGTTTGGCAGCTGGCTACAGCGGTCATCGCAGCGCCAGTCTCTCTCTCCCTAGCCGCGGCGGAATCGCGTAGCACCGTCCGGGGAACTCGGGTTGCGCCCGGTGCTCGGTGACTTGGGTGCGCACCGACAGGCGAGCTCAAAAGAGATGACTTATGTGGGAAGACTGCCGCGACGGACGTCATTCCTCGTCGGCCTCTTTGTCGCTTCCGCTGCTTGTTGTTGTTGTGTCGTCGCGACGACCCTCCGGGCGCGAAGCGGAGGGAGAGAGCGGCTGTGTTTATTTTGAGTTGTACACGGCTCGTCTTTGTGCCGCACGAGTGTCGAGGTTTCCTCCGAGACTCTGGGAAGAGGAGGGCAAGCCGCGGGGAACGCCTCTCCCGGCCGCAGTAGCAGGCGCCCCTTCGGCGTGTCAATCGCGCATAAAGGGGCACCCACGTGGATGGATTGCACGTGCTTTGTCGCGCTCCACGCGCGCATCGCCAGGACCCGTGTACGTCTGCAGGCGGCTCTTTGTTCCTGCTCCGTCGCCGAGTCGCGCTAGCACCGGCGGGAGAGAGAACATCCAACCTGGACGAGTTGCCAGCTCGAAGTGAACTCGCGAGATGGCCGACATGTGTAGCCGGAGAGGCGCAATAAGCGGAGCAGCGCCCCGAGGCCAGGTAGCTGCTGCTCGAGGCGCGTGGAAAGCGAGAGCACCCGGTCGCCACTAGGCGGCGTCGCTTTAGACAGAAGGACGTGTGGTTCCCTGGGCTGAAGAAAAGCTCCCCGCTCCTCCTCGGCGGCTCGATGTTTGCGCATTGTGCGAACACGAGCTGACGTACCCCTCCCCAAGAGGAACATCATTGTGCAACCACGTTGATTTATTCCTGTCCTGCCTTCTGTTTCCTGGGAAATGACATTAGAGCGGCGGGCCACAATGAGCAGCGGCCGCAAAGAAAAGCTGCACCGTGGCGGCTCTGGTGCCCGGGCGCCTGTTGGGCCGATCCCTGGCGCATTGTGTCAGTCGTCGCGATGGATGCGTCCACGAGACATTCGACATTCGTTGTGGACGGATGCCGTTTTATTTAGGCTACCCGCAGATGGAAAGAGCGGCCGTTTTCTCAACCTCAAGGGCGGTGATGGTGTCCCTTTTTTGATTTCTTGGAAAGGATAGAGTGTCCTTTGTGCGCGAATGACACTAAGTTTCTGCGAACTTTTAGACGAAATGGCTGCCACTTTTTGAATGAAAAGAAAAGAATAACTGCGCTAGAAGATATATATCCAGCTCGGGAACGCAACTGCGCAGTTTTTTTTTTTCGTGACGTATAACTCTGTCTAACATGGCTGTCTTTTGCTTTGCGCCTTCGGGGGTGATACGTTGGCTTCTCTGTGTTCGCAGTATCTAAGTGGTAAATGGGCGAAGGTTCAGACCGCTGAATCCGGACCTGTTGTTGTCACACCGGCCAACGTATACGTGGTACGGGAATAAATAAAATTACATTTTGTGCGCGTGTTCAGTTCCGTGCACATGGCATGCAGATAATCGACAGTCGTAAGCATGCATACTGGTCGAAAAACATTTGAAAATGCGAACGATAGCAGATGCTGGGGGATATAAAGAGAGTGAAGGAGCGTAATGAGCAATTACTTATACATATTCTATTGTTGGGGTTTAACGTCCGAAACCATGATTTCATTGAGAGACGCCATAGTGGAGGGCTCCAGAAATCTTCACCATCTGGTGATCTTTAACTTGCACCTCTATCTAAGTACACGAGCCCCAAGTATTTTACTTGAGATCATGGTCTGAACCTACTTTACTTGGTCCAAGAATTTTTTTCTCTAAAGCAAGTGTACGATATAATGCGTTTGACGGACTGCGCTGAACGTTGTGTTTGGTGCTCTTACGATCACAAAAGCACAATACGTGTTCCACAATCTCTTCGCAGTGGTACAAGTCACTGATAGGTTTGTCTGACAATACAACAAGAAACGCGTAAGTCACCCCCAGTCAGACGTGGCAGAGCAAACTTTTATAAGAGCGCAAGATGAAATTGACAGCTTCATGGAAATGCCACGTCGGCGGAGATAAGGTGGCGAGACGGTCGCGATGTTTCAAGAACTTCAAGTTTTCGTGTATAGGCAAGCAGACAAGCATTCCTTACTGCACCTGTTCAGCACCCTGAAAACAGTATCGTTCTTTTTTTTTGTGGGGCTGGTCAAGCGCCATTGTCTCCGATGTCGTTATTATGTGATAGAGTTTCAGTATCTATTTTCACTGGTCCCGCGCAACGGGTTCAGAGTCCTCCAGGCTGAGTAAGCTTCGCACCACTGCGGTGCCATAGCACCACCCCGAAGCCCGCCTGTACCCATTTGAAAGCCAATGAGTGGGTGGCTGGCCACCGCCATGGGGATCGAACCAGGCACCTCTCGTATAGTCCCGTCCCCACGTGTAGGGTATCAAACCGGTCATTCTGGACTGGTTGACTTCCCTACCTTTCCTTCTTTACCATTCAGTATCCATTGGAGGGTAACCTTATGTCCCTTCACAGGGGCTTGATGGAGCACTGTTTCGTATACCACTTGTTCGTGGCTCATGCGTGGTATAAGGCTGACTGCCGACTATGAAGGAAATCACACACCCACACAAAGACTGCTCACACAGGAGCTCTTGCTTACACAATACTTTGCCGAAGGTGTAAGGTATTGCTACCGTAAGGTCATGTTCACAAGAGCATCCACTGAACTTGCGCCTGAGACCAATTTATTGGTGTAAATGCGTAGTCATTTACGGAGGAATGGAATGCTGGCTTATTACTTTCTATCCTACTGCCACACCGCATTACGCAGTTCAAAAGGAAGAAAAAAAGTAATACAAAAATCCTTACATGTACATTAGGGAAGCATTCGAATGAATAATACATATAGGTTAGCACGACAATCTTTAAAAAAGTGACCACAGTACTTTCAAAACTGCCACCACAACTCCCCCCCCCCCCCCAACCAAAAAAAAAAATGTAAGGTGGTGTGCAGAAGGATTCTGGTTCTTCAAGTGAAGACAACGACACACTGGCCATTGCCTCAGACAAGTCTGTCACCGACATGTTAGGTTTCGATAATGACTGGCATGACATTTGTGAAATCAATTGACCAAATGAATATATTCAAGCGACACAATGCATGTTTTTCTCGTCAGTTTTAATAAACAAAATTGGCGTTCGTTGCAAGGCTAGAGTCGCGAGGAGTAATCACATGTCAGTGTCAGTACGCAGTTCCTGTGAAACGAAGAACAGAGTTCTCCATTATACTTTCCTCCCAAGGGAAGTATGAGAAGTTAACATATTACGGAAATTGTGATGAATCAGCCGGGGTCAAAAGCTATCGGTGCAGCAAAGTTTGTGCAACTCCGTTTAAAGTTTGATGTTTAACTATCCGCTTATGATGGTCGCTGTAGATATTTATACAGTCGTGTTACATACGTCCCACGCCTCCCATGTAATGTCCCACTCCAGCCACACAGGCGGGTGTACTGGGACAGGTTTTAGCTTGCACAAACTACTTTTACAGCTCCACCAGAAGAAGTAGGAACCAGTCCTTCTCAAAAGTTTTGTAGGTTTATGAGGCCTGTATTAAATCAAAATAAATCAATCATTATCCTACGTCCAGGTTCAACAAAACTAAAAATACAGTTGTAAAAAGCGTCCCAATGCTGCCTACTTTAACCGATACTTGTTTTGAATGAAAGCTTTTTATTTTTCATCATGCCCCATAGTTGCCAGTCTACGAGATTTACAGCGAGAGTCACCATGCTTGCTGCAGAGACCCTCAAAGCTCGTTGTATTATGTTACTTTGTTGAAGCAGGAGTAATAAATTGATAAACGTTTTTCTTTACGCACCACACGCAGCCCCCTGGTTCATCCGGGTTACCTTCACGGTACTGAGGAAGTTCGTGAACAAATTCTATGCGAAGCTTAGTTTGACCTTTTTCTGTAAAGAACGGGGAACTATATTTTCCACCTCATGCAACATATATTCTTACAATAGATTCACATTCACCGTGCAGTCAGACTCGGCGCGCTGTCGATTTTTTTTATTGCTGCCTAAATTCACGGCATTCTCGATAGAAGTTGTTAATTGCCATTTTCCTTCAGACCTTGAACATTCAACATTGCGAGAATTGGCATCAACGCACGATGTTTTGTTTGCGGAACGGAGACACACATTCATTAATCCTTAGCACTTGATCGTGTGTTCCGAACTTTCACCAGCCATGAATCTAGCTAAGCAAAAAAAAAACAGAAATGTTATCGTATACCGCACTATTGGTGCCTGAACCGAACCTGCCGTCCTTTTTATGCTTCTCCCATTTATCAGCACCTCGAAGAGTTGCTACATGCTTGCGATGCACGCGATGAGCAAGAAGTGGTCTGCTTGTGTGCACTGGGCAGGTTAGTCGAAATTCGTGTCAAGGGGATTCGTCGCTGTCACCCAGCTACAATATGCATCTTCGTTTAACGCTTATGTCACTCAGAGAAATCATATTGCGAATCAAAGTTGTAACAATGGTGGTTATTTCGGGATAAGTTGCGAGATTACCGGGAACATGCTACAACGCCATGTACCTGAAACCACACGATGCATATGTTCCATTCCTTATATAGTGTTTTTAACATGTATGCTGCGCCCATTGCGACATAATGCAGGTTGGTTGCGCTAAAGAAAAAAAAACATGACACAGCAAACTAGAAAAAAAAAGAGCTGTTCACGCACGGGGTTATTTGCACAGAGGAAAAAGGCCGACTGACCACAAAAACTATTCGGTATGCGTAACGAAAATGAATCATAGACTCGGCAGGCACTGTGCAGCTTCGAGACGCCGTTGACTAGTCCTTGTAATCACCTCACTCATAGCACTCACCTGCACGTACATTACGTATCTGTCGACCTTCTATCGGCGTTGTTAGGCCTTTCATGCATCGGCTTTATCCTTAACGCTCGGGCAATTTGGCTGCTTTCCGCACAGCGAGTTTTTCATTGAAGCATACGCGCTGCGGGCTACTACTGTGCTGCTGTCAGTGAAGCATAAAGCTAAGTTTCCCATCCACGTACTCTTGGCTTCTTCAAATAGTGGCCGTTATTTTTGTTCTGTCTGCACCGTCCCTACACAAAAGTGTTATCATCGGACGTCGATATTCTACTGTTGCCGAGAAAATACAATCATGACATGCGGAAAATTGACCCGCCATGGTATACTGGTTAGGGTGCTCAACTGCTGAACCGTACAGGACTCGGGATCGAGTCCCGGCAGCAGTGCACTGTCCGCATTTTTTATTGAGGCGAAAATTCCCGAGGCCCAAACGTATTTATGTGCACGTTAAGTGATCCCAGGTGGTTAAAATATCCGGAGTCTTCCCTTGCGGCGTCTCTCACAATCATATTGAGTGTTTTGCGAAGTAAACACCATCAATTATTATTGTGCAGAAAATCTCATTCTGTTTTCCGAACTGAAAGTCACCAATATGGTGGCGCTTCTTGAACCAAACTTATTCCGAAAAACAGCATGACACTGTTCTGTGATCGTGGGTGCTGTAAACTTTTATCAGCGCATAACCGCATCAAATATAACAGCGTTCTAGGTGATAATGAAACGAATTCCACACTTCATGTCACATTCGCATGTCTTCAGTGATTCTCCTTACTTCAATTGTGTCGCCGTACTAGCGCATTTCCCCTATAAACATGTTAAACAAACATATCCTGTTTTTCATCCTTCTCTTCGCAGTAACCTCTTGTGCTCTGGAAGCGCCTGCCGTGAATGCTTGGAAGGGAATCCACTTGTACGTGGCGCATACAGTCAACCAGATCATTACGTAGGGCACCGCTGGACATAATGTAACCCGAATAGTTCAGCTGAAACAGTACGCAGTGACCCCTTCCTAAAATGCCAGGCTGATATATATACAGACGTCATTCTCACTTTCAAAGCAAGGTCGCCAAAATTTACGCTTGGCGCTTCCTTCGAATGAACAACTCGATTTTGCATAGAGAACTGTCACCTGCGGAACAATTGTGCAGCAATTGTGGAGAACTAATACAAACTGGTGTACCACCGGGACCTATACTAGGCCCGGTATTATTTAACATATGCATTAATTTAGTTTTTTTTAGTTTAGTTTAGTTTATTTGCAGGAAAAAAATACAAAAACTTCCCTGCGGGAGGCAAAGACTAAAGGCTAAATAGCCTGACGAGGTCTTGACCTCCTGCATTTCACTACACCGACCATAGTCATGTATGCGGATGACACTAATCCTTTCTTTTCAAGCACATTTCTAAAACATATTGAAAAAGAAATCAATGATTATTTAGATTTATTTATCTGACTAGCTGAACTTAACATTATTCAATTAAAGGTTACGAAAACTAAATGTAAAGTATTTAAGCCAAAAATTAACAAATGCCTCTTATTATTGCTGTTTATTAAAAAGAAAGAGGATAGAACTAGTAGCAGCGCAAATGCTCCTGGTTATATGGTTTCAAAAAAACCTCTCTTAGGACAATCATGTAAATAGTCTCAGCAGTGACCTTAGCAGAGTAGGCTCTATATATAAAATTAGTAGTCTTATACCACTACCACTAAAACAAGCAATGTACTACGCCTTATTAAAGAAGAACTTAGTTATTCTGCATTAGTCTGGGGAACAACGACTGCAAAAAATTATGACAAATTACTAAAATTGCAAAAAAGGTAATAAGAAGTTTCGAAAACTATCATGGTAGGCCGCGATACTTATCCACACACACAATTTTTAATAAACTTTCATTGATGAAAGCAATCAAATTTACTATTATAGATTAGTATTGCTCATAAAAAAGCAAAGGCACCATATTAGTAGTACACCAATTTCATCTCCACGGTATCAGTTACGCCACCAAACAACAACGCCACCACTCACGCGAACAAACTACGGACGCCAGGACCCACAATATCAAATACCCCGGCTATTAAACATTGAGAAGAATGATATGAACTTTCACGGACCCCGATTCAAACAATATGTAAAAAGCTTTCTCTTAGTATTACAATAATTTATCAATAGCATTTTATACACCATTTATGCATGTCTTTTTCAATGTTTTTTATTACTACAGTTTCAATCTTTATTATTTAATGCATTAATTAAGTTATGTCTGCATTAACTCTGTCTGCATTAAGTTATGTACATGTTGATGCTTTATTATTTTACATGCATCAAAACCATTTGTATGCATGCCGAATGACCAAAGGAGTAAGAGGATCTGTCTGGCCGCACTAGCCGCATGGCCTTTAGCTCTTGCTCCTCTTTCTGTAAAACAAAAGAAATAAATGAAACAATAAATAATGATAATCGATAAACGGGAGCGGACGCGGGACACATCACGGTACTAACATATTGTGCTTGTCACTCTGTAAATTTGTAGCATTATGTGAGCGTGCTATAGAGGATGATAGCTGCACCCATGCATTTTCGATGAACCTTCTCTATTTTGGTCCTTCTTCGTTCGGGGTGGCTATAAAGGTTAGGCAAGTGCTCGAAATCGTTTATTGCTGTTTTATTGTCAGTTATACAAGCCCACACACTAGAAAAAGCGCATTCCCTACTGTAACTTTCTTGAAGTGGCATTACTACCGCTATGCGCTCGCGCGAAGAGATAGATGCAGGGAAGTCAAGCGCGTCGACAACCAAGATATTCGTAACTCTATATATGCACAAATGCAGGAACACTTCCAGAACAGCGAGTGGCCGCTGTGGAGTAGCGAGAGCGCAGCACAAACCACCGCCTCGTGGAGCGCTGGGTTATTTCTGAGCACGGAGCCCGAGTCCCGCGGTGCCTCCCGTACACCGGCTCTGAGCTGTACAGCACGCCGCCGAGCAACGGTCCGTCTGTTACCGGCCTTGTCGGGCTGGACCCCTCCCCCGGCTCGGAGGTGCGCTGCGGTTGAAGCGCTCAAGGGTTCAATAGACGACAGTGACCGATCGCCTTCAAATGAGCCACTTTACAAATGGTCTGTCCCGGCGGTTCCTGCGCCGCCCGCCGGTCGCTCTCTCTGCCGGCTGGGAAGTCTCGTGCGCAAGCAGGCGCGAAACGTGAACGGGCAAGACGTCGCGAGATGGCTCGGAACAACCTGCAGCATCGCTTAGCCGAGGGGACGCTCTCTTCTCCTCTTCGTGCGGGCGCAGCACCGCGCATCCTTCGATCATTGCTTTCTTTTGCGCACGATGCCGTCTGCCCTCTGGTGGAAATCTTTGCCCAAATGGTTCTTCCAGAAAGAGGTCACGTAGGGGCGCGTGCAAGAAGAAAGCCACGCGCAAGACAAAATAATAATAATGAAGCCTATAGCCTGCCGTCGCTGTGGTGCTGGCATATGCGCAAAAGACCGGCACAGCGGTGGCTATGCTGCACGATACGCTTTTCTGGCTTGAGACACGAGCAACGACTACCGCCTTCCGGCATTCGCTTTGAATACTCACGAGCAACAGGCAACGGCGATTCTCCCCACCCGCCCCTCACCGTGGTGGGTTGCGGCAAACGCAAAGGAGCACTGCAAGCATGTGCTTTTTCGCAACTCGCAAACTCGTGGAACCATACCTAGCTCGTTTGGCGAGCAGTCAAATATAGAAAAAAGCACAGGCAGCTCAATGGTACCGAGGCGCGACTCAGTCCCGAAAAACGAGAAACTTGATACTCTATTGGATGTGATCTATTCCCTATAAGTGCCTCTTTCCTGTCAACTAGTTCATGCAGTTTTGTACGTGGTGCTACACCCAATATTGCAATGCAATACCAAATATCCTGCATAGACACCCTCGTTCAGTACGTATAATTGAAATCGATAAGAGGCGTTACGTCAACGGTAACTGGGTATTACTTCATAGTATTCCTCTATTTCTCTCTCGTACACGCACGCACACACACTCGAGCCCGGCAGAAGCATGCGCGTGCCAACTACTTAGGTTATCCTTTATCCTGATTATTCTAATTAGCCAGATTGACTGACAGGAAAGAATACAGAGGAAGAAAAGATACGAACCTTCCCCGTCTGACCTACCCTATACTGACACAGTTACAAGGTTGGTCTGTCTATTCCATCACCTTGATACATTCTAGTCGTGCACTTGTATACAACTCACTGGCGAAATTGTGACACATTTCAGGAGCGGCACCCTCGGTCGACTGATGTGTATCTTTGTCAATTCACGTCACTTCGATAAGTGAGCGTCCTGAAAAAGGTAAAGAAGGAATGAGCGAAGTGCTAATTTTCAAACACATATTCACAGATACTGAAGGAAATTTGAGAAGCCATTTAAGACAAATACTGAAGTTCCACCATCTCCTCTCCCACAGGCAACCTCTTAAAGGAGTACTGACACGATCTTGAGACGTACGTCGCAAAAGGGATTTTTTCACACTTCTTTAGTGTGCAGTGTTAACGCTGTCCCCACACTGACGTCATACAACACGTGCAAAATATGTGGCGTTTTTTTATAAAAAGAGCGAAGTGCACACAACGAAACTAGGCTGAATTTCACGGGAACGTAAAGCACACCTACGTATATATCTTCTGAACTTCTACAGCGACTCTAATCAAAATGGGGCAATTCCTTATTGCAACTGAACTCAAAAAGGCAGGTTCTAATAAAAAAATGAGCCAAATACCCACTATTTCAATCAAACTGAGCCACATTCATTAAACCAGCACTGCGCAAACAATGGTGACCTAAACAACCAACATGGCCTCACCCAAATGTTTAATTTGTGTCTTAGTTGCTTTTTTATCGTGTTTTCGTTCCACGATGATGTTTTTGTAAGCCGGGATGGCACTTATTGAAGAACATATTGTTTAAAAATAAAACTCGATTACAAAGAATAAGAAGCTCACTTTTCTACTTATTTTTGCCCCTCTTGGTGATTCTTTTAGAGGTTAGCGCTACAGTTTCATGTCGGCCATTCGCTCCAACATGGTATATTGGGAATAAACTACAAATAAAATGGAGATAATGGGCATCTATCCAGGCATACTTTACCCTTTTTATGGCTCTTGACATCACTGTTTTTATATAGAGAAACAATTATCAATTATTCAATATTCATGTCAGTACTCCTTTAATTAGCGTAGAAAGAAGCGCCAGAAGGTGCAAACGGGTGCGCAAAATGCTACATGTCACCAACTTATTTTAGCGTTGTTCCAAACCAGCATTACCCAACACTCCGGAGCACTTGAGCATTGGACGTTGTTCACAGGAGTCGTGTGCGTGGACGTGTGTGTCTGTCTGGTTTACATATACATACTTCTTCAGCCCCACTGTGTGAGATAGTGAAACTATCTCTCATTGTTCATGCTGTGTCATTTCCCCATTTCCCCTCACTCTTCCCATGCGAATTTTTCGACCAGCCGACATACATGGGACATTATAGTTTGTATGTTTAGTTTTCCATTGGATGTTCATTTATCTCCGTAATTCTACCATAGTACATCCACAGGATCATCCATAGCCAAACCTCTTAATCTGAACAAGAAAGTCCCTGGGACGTTCGTATATGGATATTCCCATATTTATTTTAGCACGTGCTCGCAATCGGTAAAGCAAGAGCTCTCCTTTGCAGTCGAACCCGTTTAGTACGCAAGCCTTTTACACGACGGAGGCCAAAGCGATCAGCGGTGGTAGTCCATTCCCTTCTTATGAAGGCGATGACACTGGCATGTATACACGTGCGTTCACTCGTGAAACTCTTGCGGCGCTTAGTTTGTGATAGCATCTACTTCACTATTAGCCGCAGTGACATCAAAGACAGGCAGGCACTCATTCGAACGGGACCTTGTAGCCTGCAGTGCTCCAAGGTCATTAAACGTATAAGCAAGGGTTATCAATAAAGCTTATTAGCAGTCAAGTAACAGATGTGTCGTGCAAGCATTATTATTACATAGCTCTAGACAAGCATTATTTTGGCAAAAAATGCAGGAGTGACCGGTATCATAAGAGGGAGTGTTTTTTTAAGACAATAAAACTTCTTAAAACAAAAATTCTCGGACACTGTAGATTTCTTTCGTTCTCACATGCGAATTCTACGTTGAGGTGGAAATTTGTTATTTTCTTGCATTGTTTTCTGCTTCTAGTTTTTTCCTAACGTCCCGTTTCCACTAAAGCCCTGTATAGAGCTGCAGTATGAATGAATGAATGAATAAATAAATAAATAAATAAATAAATAAATAAATAAATAAATAAATAAATACTTTGCCGCAGTTAAAGTGTCATTGAAACAAACAGATAAGCACCGCTAATCTTACGCCCCGCCACGGTGGTCTAGTGGCTAAGGTACTCGGCTGCTGACCCGCAGGTAGCGGGATGGACTCCCGGCTGCAGCGGCTGCATTTCCGATAGAGGCGGAAATGTTGTAGGCCCGTGTGCTCAGATTTGGGTGCACGTTAAAGAACCCCAGGCGGTCGAAATTTCCGGAGCCCTCCACTACGGCGTCTCTCATAATCATATGGTGGTTTTGGGGCGTTAAACCCCACACATCAATCAATCAACCGCTAGTCTTACGCCAAGAAACAGCGCCATACTTGCGTATTTCAAACGATGTGTGTCGGCTTTCCATACCCGATTCTGCTTCCACGCGCCTTGATCGAAATTTCCTCACCGACACTTCTGTTATCAAGAAACAGAGCGGCGGCGTTTCGTGCACGAAAGGCGCGTTCAGTTTTCATTTCGTCATTAAAAGTCCGTGACGGATATCTCAAGTTACTTGTGTCTTTTGCGATTGCTAAACAAACGTGCATGCCATCAAGTGTGATGCCGTATAAGAGGAATCGGCAACGCGCTGCCTGTGGGCTGCATGTGGTACTATTATGCGGCCTCCGGCTGGTCGTCAGAACCCCTCCCTCTTGTCTCTTCCTATCTCGACTGTAAAGTTCCTATCTCGCCTCCAAACTGTAACTTCTCATCTCGACCTCAAAGAAGCTCTCGGTATCAAACATGCACGATTTATATCCAAGTCTTGTAGAGCATTGTTAATTTGCCTAATGGCTTCTCTTTGCCTCCAATTCCACAAATGACAGCTGAATGCCACAGTTGAAATCTACAGTTGACAAGTTGGCTTGTATTGAGGTAGCTGCCTTCTGGGGTGGGCTATAAATAGTCCAATGTGATACCATGACACCAATATGTAGATTTTATTTGCATATATGTGAACATTTTGCAAGTCACCATCGACACAAGCACGCCATTCAGTTGGTGATTACTGTAGGGCAGAAAGAAAGGAGAAAGATAAGTACACCATACCGCGTCTTCAAGTGACCCACCTGAGCCAAAATGCAAGCGAGGGCTCTTCAGCCCACAAGATGGGAGTGAGTTTGTTATTCTTTCATCATTTTTCTTAGCTAAATCGTGGAACAAACGGCCATTCAAGTAGTTAACCTATTTATAATACACCAACAGGGAATAAATTGGCGGAAAACGTTGAGATAGATGTCCTCATAAAAAACAGATCTGTAGTATTGATTCACGGTTCCAGACTTTTTGTGCTTCTCCATGTACGACGGGCTTGTCAATTCAGCGGACTTCACAGCCGTTCCACATGCGTTCGTTTTGAGAGAAGCGGATCATGACCGAATATCACAGAATGAAACGCCATAGAAGCATCGGTACAGAACCACCGAACAATCTCAAGCGGTCGCCGCGAAGAGATGGTGCATGGACACGTCGACGGACTAGCGCAACGCATACGGGCCTCGGACTCCTCAGCACAGCTCCGGGACATAAGACGCGGCCTTAAACCTGGCCTCTGCGAACCGTATTCCGGCGGGCAAATAGGATCGGTACAGAATTTTTTTTTTCTCTTGCTCGAGGCGGGACGGCCCGAATTATTGGCGCCGTGGGCCCCTGGCGAAATGCGGGCGCGTGCGCGACACGCCGATTGGCGGGGGACGATCCGCGCCGTACGTGCCGAATGCGTCTGCGTCCCGAATTACAGCGGCAGAGCCTTTGCCTAAATAAGATAAGAGTGCGCCCGAGAACGAACGACACAACCGGTGCTTCTTTCTCTTCGGCGCCCATTTGCATTCGGCGGCCAAGGGAAAACTCGTATTAGCGCTTCCCTTGCTCCGCGCCGAGATTCCCGATCCGTTTTAAACGTAATATAGGTAGCCATAATCCGGGCCCTTTGTATGTGGGCGCACGGATGCACCGAGCGCGGCCATAAAATATTCCCCGCCAGTTGCCGGCAGTGGTGCGCGCGTGGCCGCCGAAGACGGGTGCGCGTTTTTAAGAGCGTATTAGGTGCCGTGTTTGACTTGCATGAGATATGCCTCCGCTGTGCGCCAGTGCCTCTGTTTATGGTTCGCTTTAATGGGATAGGCGACATCTGCGGCCCGCGTCTCCGCGCCCAAGACGACCGTACAAGTGTTCTCAGTCGCCGCCTTGACTTGTGCCGGAATGCACCACCGGCCTGAATAGTAATCGCCCAGCGATACGCCGTCCACATTTCGCCTTTTTCTTTTGCTTACTTTTAATCCAAACGTATACGGCGGGCGGGCCTTGGGTTGGGCCACTAGGACCCGGTCCATAAGCTTATCGCGCTCCTCGATCAGAACTTGTACTCGAGCTCGTAAGTCGCGACGGCCGCTACAGAGCCCGCGCCGCTCGTAACCTCAAGTAACCAAACGTCCACTACACAGTCATTACAAGGCTGGCTCATAGACGTGAGTTCCACTTGCTCGCGGGGCACCGACCATTTACAAGACCACAGTGGCATAACGTAACTGGCTGCGAGCGTCCGCCAAGCATCTCCTGTTCCTTGCCTCCAGCGTATACTCCGTTCCAGCAGCTGCGTAAGTCATCCGCGGAAACGCGCGCCTTACCAAGGCAGATCGCAGGAATTTCTGGTAGGGCTTGGTTTGGCCTGTTTGCCGGGCTTTATCGAGGCTTATCATGCCATCTGGAAAAGCGACCGCCAATACAGCCTTCGTGAGTACACTGGGTGTGAAGGAAACATCCTCATCACAGAGGATAGACAGACGGAAAAGAATCTCGTTGTTGGTTAATCCGCAGAAGTTTTTATCGGCCTACCACTCACTGACTTGCTACTCTGCATAGTGATGATGAAGTTTATGAAACGTTTGCAGCCCATCGCGGCAGAGTGGTAAACGGGGAAACTAAAAAAATGAACGACCAAGCAAGCTTGATAACGATATTAATAAGACTCCCCGATCACCATGGAAACGGAGATGTGGGTTCTTTGCTGAATTTGCTGCGCTCTGCAAACGCCATTACACACACACACACACACACACACACACACACACACACACACACACACACGCACACGCACACACACACACATTTGCGCGCGCGCATATTTCACATAACGTGTTTTAATTGGCGCGTTATTGCTATTACGTTAACGTCGGAACGTTATACATTGACAAGTGAGTGGTGCCCTCGCATACCCAAGCTTCCTTCTACTACTCCTTTTCTCTCTCTCCCGTCTTTGCTTAAATGCTAACCCAGTGTTTCTGAAGATTGTTCAATGAAACTTATAGACAGGACACAAGCAGGATATACACACACAACAAAGTGCTTCTTGCCCCAGAGCTTTGTCACTTGTGTACCATGCTTGTGTCCTGTCTATAAGTTGCGCTAAACAATCTACAATCATGCTTTACCAACAAGCCCAATCACCTTAGCAAGCATTTCTTTTTTTTTGGTTCGTCATTTTTATGCTTTCTCTGTGAGAATGAATAACACCTTCATTTACCTGCCATCATCGCATCTGTAAAAAGAATCATGCTTGAGCTCCTTCAATTACACGCATGAATCTGCTCTATGTTTGTGCCTGTGTAATCGAAGGTAAATATCAAGCAGAGTAACAAGGCGCCATTGGGGATATCAAGCTATAGAGTTTAGCGGGTTAGCTCTAGGTTCATCCAATCAATGTTTTTTTGTTATCAATAATAACAGCTTGAACTTGTCACGAGTAGTTACCATAGCACTTAACTGTTGCACAAGGGAAAAAAAAAAACATTGGCTTAACCTACAGGGTTTCAATGTAAGTAAACACGTACTTAAATTTTATTAACGACAGATATCTTCTTTGAAGATTGCAGTGAGGTATTGCGCAACTGAACCATAACCTACCTCGTGAAGATTACGTTAACTTTACTGCATGTGCAGTTGATATCAAGAATTCATTCTGCACTTCATTGAATAGTCGAAGCAAGTGCACTTGCTATTGGACGCATATTAACAGCAAATTCAAGCTTCAAGATGTAAGCTTTGCTGCCACAATCATGCGCGAGCTGAACACAAGTTATTCTATAGCGTATTTTACTCACCGTGAAGGAGTATATATAATGACCCTGCTTTGTCTTTGTTGGCGTCATTCAGGTACTGCTCAGGTCTGTTTTTTTACGATATCAACGAGTCAGCTCATCTCGCGTTCCGTGCACTGCGTCTCACAGATTACCGCAGCTCATCTCTCTACCTTAAAATGGCCTTTTGCTAGAAACAGCTGTTGTTTTAAACTTTCTTGTCATCACGTGAGTGATTTTAGCACCCATACCGGTCTAATTTTAATTCTTCCACATGCCTCGCCGACTCTTCACGCCTATAGAAAACCAGCGTGTGATGCCATGTTATTTATTCCCTTTTCTCTCACGATTCGCTCCACAAGACCGGAGTTCTTGCATATTCGGCAACGGCGAGGGCTTGTTGTTTGGAGCAGATATTCTGCTTTTCTTTCTTTCTTTCTTTCTTTCTTTCTTTCTTTCTTCTTCTTTCTTTCTTTCTTTCTTCGTTCCACATTTGCAAGAGCATCCAGACGCTGTTTAGGGCTAGAGGAGGTGCTTTAGATTTTCATCAAACATTATGGACTACGCAGTCACCTAACGCAAGCAAATGAGGTCGCCGTTATAAAGACACTCCTGTCTCATGTATAGTCGACAACCGTTTCTCCCGGAAATATAAAGAAATGCGATCACAATCACTGCTATATAATGCTATATAATGCTATAATGTGCATGATGTAATGAATGGAAATGGAGGCCTCTCTGAAGTTCATCGAATTTGTATTGTTTGTGTATTTCTCTTTACTTTTTGCTGAATCAGAGATACTGTAATATCAAATAACATAGCTAGATATGTGGTCGCTGAAACCGGCAGTTTGCTTTGCGACAACGGGGATATAGGGGAACGTCGGAAAAATGCCCGCCAAACGTAGACAGCTAGAATGCCATGCAATTTTATTGGGCGCGCTGACGCTCCCAACGGTTTGCAGTCGATGGAGGCTTGATGTTACAAACGCGATGCGTTGGTCTTACGATAATTCAGCTGCTTATCCCAAGCGGAATTGCTCGCCGAACAAACGGCCCCCATGCAACTGCGACACGATGATCACGACCCTTCTCAATGCGTTTCTTCCAACAGCCCGAGGCACCTGA
>WOVY01002290.1:395000-437385 GCA_013436015.1 Rhipicephalus annulatus | reverse complement strand
ATGATTTCTTTTCAACTTCTCTGAACAGCGAACGCATGTGCGCTCTAGAGGCGTCATCAAAGAATGGAGCAAAAAAGAAAATGTCTAGGCGCGTGTCGTCACTGTTGTTGTTACTTTGTAATAAGAAAATGCACCTTAGTCAATCCTTAGATGCAACATTGTACTCGACATTTTACGTTTCTTGCGCTCACGTTTTCTGGCGCACATGTTTTTCTTTTCATTCGAATAGTCTGTTCTGAGTCAATTTCAAACACATTGCTGACACACAGAGTAAATAAAAAAAGAAGCGTGTTAATATGTGGACGTGGTTTGTGGGCGCGAGAAAAGTTCTACGGGGGCCTGAAATTCTGCTCCGCAGAACTCCGATGGTTTCACATGGCAGCGCCGGGAGTGTTCATTGTGATTCTTCATCTTGCGAGTATTGACAGTTTTGAATATAATAAAGTGTATGGCTACATAGTTTAATTTGTCTTGTGCCCGTAACGAAGTGTCATAAGCTTCGCACTCTTGCGCCTTTTTCATTTAAATACACCGTAACTAAACAAATATATCCTTTGCGAAGAGAACCTTTGACGTGAGTGGCGAAAAAAGAAAACGTTTGGACGCACAAAAGCAGTATACTTACGCCAGCAGCGATGTATTGGCCGTTGAGAGCACTGAACATAGTGGGCCAAGTTTCGTAGTAGCTTGACTGTGACACCAGCTGTGTTACGGATGCGATGATGTAGAGGACGACAGCCGTCACTGTGTACGCCAGCTCCTGCGTGAGGGGAGAGGAGTTACGAAGGAGTGAGGGAAATGACATTTGGACTGTCTTCGGATGCACAGGAGAGATGTTCTCCCCTCTCTCTCTCACCACACATTAACACACACACCACACACACACACACACACACACAACACACACACACACACACACACACACACACACACACACACCACACACACACACACACACACACACACACACACACACACACACACACACACCACACACACACACACACACACACACACACACACACCACCAGTTACGCCTCTAATATAGGGTTCAAATGTCTCGAAATGATTTTTGTGATTTGCGAACATACAAATTGAAGCGAACTCCGCGAACAACTTAAACGATGAGGCACGGGGCGGCACCATTTTGTCAGGTGTGTCATTACATACCACAGTAGCGCAAAGGATAGTGCTCTGCTGTTAAGCACAAGTCGCTATTTTCAGTCTCGGCGACTTCATGTGCAATAAAATGAAACAAAAAGTACTAGTTAGCAGTTGCACATCATTAGCCCAGGCTACTGAAAACAACAGATTCATTTTTAATTCTAATTTTCACGTACTCAATATTTCAAGAAAAGTTTCATCGCAATTTGCGGGTGAAGAGCGATTCATAGTACGTACCGACAGCCACTGCTGCCGCAGCAGTCAGCGGATGTGTGCTATTGAGGTAGGCGTCGTCTGACGTATGCCTTACGTACTGTGTGCAGTGCTTTACCGAAAGCACTGCACACAGGCAAAATTTGCTCTTCATTAAACTAGGAAAGTATATAAAAAAATAAAGTACCACGCATTGGTGGTATCAGATTCACGCGAACCCGCCAGCACTTTAGCTGCAATTTTTCTTTTGGGTTGAGTGAAAGCGTGGTGGATCAACGCATTTTCGCAATTGAGTGGTTGTATGCACATCGCAGACTTACCAGGCAAGTCAACCCCTCCCCCCCCCTACACTGGAATTTAAAAGGTAACTTATGGTCTTACGTGACGTCAGTAATCTGAGCGCAGACGTCTGTTTTTTTTTTTTTCGAAACGAATTGACTCTACAATACGACGATGTGAATATCATACGTAGCACTCAGTAGTGCAGTCCTGCGGGGTCCAGCAAAGCTAGCTTCTATAGAGTCTTAGGAGTTCACATGTAGTATTTATTGTACACTGTTACAAAAGCAGAGCCAACACTGGAACCACAACAGACGCTATACATCTGTTATGACCTGTATCATGGACTCTACCATGACCTGCGTCCTATAGTTGTACACGTAATGCGTTTATTGCCTTGTTAAAAATTAGATATCCAGCATTGCAATCACAATTGATGCCGCCCGTGCACGACGCGTGCATAGGATCTTTTTTCAAAGAAGTTTCAAGATCTGGCTTGGATATTTGGTAGAATACATATTTGACTGCCATGCAGAATGTCTTTGATTCCTGCTGAGATCCTGATTTTTATTCTTCACTATCCTTCAAAAGGAATGTAT
Organism: Rhipicephalus annulatus; assembly: GCA_013436015.1. Lineage (NCBI taxonomy): Eukaryota > Metazoa > Arthropoda > Arachnida > Ixodida > Ixodidae > Rhipicephalus > Rhipicephalus annulatus. The sequence goes on along the minus strand of WOVY01002290.1, from coordinate 435,130 downwards.
ATAACATCTGCATCTTGCTGGTACTTATCTACAAAGCAAAAAGCTGGAGGCTTACAAAGAGGGTTCAACTTAACTTCAGGACCAAGCAGCGAGCGATGTAAAGGAAAATGATAGGTGTAACTTTAAGAGACAGGAAGAGAGCAGAGTGGGTCAGGGGACAAAGGGCGGTGAAGGATATTGTATTTTAAATCAGGAAGAACAAATGAACATGGGCAGAGCAGGTAGCACATAGGCGGGATAACCACTGGTAATTAAAGGCAAGAGACCGGGTTTTAAGCGAAGGAAAACACGTGAGGGGAGACAGAAAGTCAGGTGGGCCAATGAGATTCAGAAGTTTGCAGGTACATTGTGACAGAAGAAAGCACAGGAGCTGGTTGATTGATGGAACAGGGGAGACGCCTTTGCCCTGCAGTGGGCGTAGTCAGGCTGATGATGATGATGATGATAAAGTTAGGAAGACGACCACGATAACTAATAATATTATAATTGTTGGAGTTTAACGTTCCAAAACGACCCCGAGAACTCCCACATGTTAATAGGTGGAAGAACGAACGTACGAACGAACGAACGAACGAACGAATGGGCTTCCTTTAATCCGTCCGCCCATGTATGTGTGTATTTGGTTCGCTAAGAAATGCTTCGCATTTAATGTACATAAAAGCAAACGAAAAGGGCAAAATGGCCACTGACTGCACTGTTGAGAGATTGGCGTAGTTTTATTAAATGACAGAAATATATGATACAGGAAGATCAGAGTAGCGGAAGGCATCGATCCATAAGTTTGCTTTTACATTCAAAGTTGGCGTTTGACGTTTATTTGCAGAAGGCTTACATCATGAGTTTACATAAAATAAGGCTGTGGAGATGTCTTCCTCTACCACCTTCGGTACTCCTTCTTCCGCGGGCCCGTACGACTAGTATAAACTCTCTCTCATAAGAAGAAGAAGAAAAAAGAATAAAGAAGAAAGAATAAGAAGAAACAAGAAGAAGAAGAAGCAAAAGAAGAAGAAGAAGACAGAAGAAGAAGAAGAAGAAGAAGAAGAAGAAGAAGAAGAAGAAGAAAAAGAAAAGAAGAAGAACAAGAAAGAAGAAGAAGAAGAAGAAGAAGAAGAAGAAGAAGAAGAAGAAGAAGAAGAAGAAGAAGAAGAAGAAGAAGAAGAAGAAGAAGAAGCGCGGTGCGCGCTTCAGTCAACGCCTAACCGATCGAAGGGTTTCAGACGGGTCACATACGTGACCTCTCTATATTGGCAGAGAGTCTTCCACTAATAGCGATGCGCGCTATGCGATAGTCCACTGCACCTAGATGGCCAAGCACAACGCATGGCTCGGTAAATCGGGCAAGTAGTCTTTATTTAGCATGAGCCACGCTTGCACCAAGGCTGCCATATCCACACAAAGTCTCCCGGATCACAAGTGTCGTAATGATGCTTGCTATACTAACGGGCTTTTGCTCAGCCTTGCGAGGCCGTTGTACGCAAGCGGGCAAAACAGCGAGCTGCTTGCGTGAGACGGAGAGGTTCGGCAGTTTTGGCTAAAGAAGAATCGTCATGATCAGGAAAAAAAACAGAAAAAAAAACAACAGATGGCATTCAGTGTATGCCGTGCGGATTGACCGTAAAGGTGAAAGAAAGTGCTGCAGCCAGTGGTGTCGTGTTGGGCAGCACAAAAGGCGTACGCGATGTACGGTAAGACGCCGTCCCAGTTCTTGTAGTTTTATGCAACGTACACTGGATACGTGTTCACCAGCGTCCGATATGAGCACTTTGTGAGGCCCTACGTCTGCAGATAGTACGTCATCGAGCCTCATATACAAAGGAGTTCGTCGATAGACTGGTGAGCGCGCGTGCCTGTCAGAAGCTCAGCTCGCTAACCAGAGGGACAGGATGTGGGATGTTAGCGTCAATTTGCCAGAGTGTTACGAAAGCGGTGCGTTTAAAATCAAATTTGCGCATTCATTATAGGTCACATGTCTTAGCCTTACAGACCAGATCAGACGTCAGCAATGCACACACACACACACACACACACACACACACACACACACACACACACACACACACACACACACACACACACACACACACACACACACACACACACACACACACACACACACACACACACACACACACACACACACACACACACACACACACACACATGCATTCGATATTTCCCCAGGATTTTTTGGGGGGAGATAGGGCATTTTTCGAGATGCATAAATCCTCTCATTAGAAATTTCGCGTCACTGTTATCCTCTCTCTACTTTCTTGTTGTGTGTGCTATATATACAGCCATGTATAGAATAGAACCTTAGTTGTAAGTCAGCGCTTCGTCTGTCTCTTTCACTGTCTTGTGTTTTCACGCTGTTTTTCGGCTCGTTGATCGTGTACCAACTGGCCCAAATAAACACTTTAGTACATATTTTGCACTCGCACAATGAAGTACATAAACAAGGATGCACTGAATAAACCCAAACCACATTGTTTTGAGACACGCATCCTGCGGCACGCAATAAACCGAATTTTCTCATATGTGTGCGAATCGTGTGATCAAGAGAGTTGTATGTATGTATAGATTCTGTGTTTATTGACTTCTCAAAATCCTTTGATGTTGTGGTTCGCAGTCCGTTGGTACAGAATACAGAGATTGGGGCGGGAGCTGCTTCAAGAGAAGGTTAGATATTGCGGCTGAAGTTCTTTCACGACATTCATGGTTTAAGTGGCACATCTAGACTACGGGAAGCATATTTTATGGTCACATTATTAATTCACTCACTTGGTTTGATTGATTGATATGTGGGGTTTAATGTCCCAAAACCCCCATATGATTATGAGAGACGCACACTCATTTGGTCATGGGAACGGAGCTCGCAGATACAAGAGACAGATATAGCTACTTAGTATTTCACGTTTTCCCCAAGACTACTGTTGGTGGCTCGGGCCGGATACAGTCTGTGGTTGTGCATATGGTGACAATGGCCGCTTCGATGCAATGCTTTGGCTGTATACGCTCTTTTGTATGCTCTGAAACTGATAATGCACTCTTCGTCATGCTCAAAATCGCCTTGTCGCTTCATTTTTTGTTGTTGTCTGCATGTACTACCCCACGTTGTAATGCCACACCGACGCTGATTGTAAAATTTACGAACGAATAGCTATCCAATCCAATCAACGCGCACTGAAGGGGCCAGTTCCACTATGGGACTCTGATACGTCTGTGATATTATATTGTCGTTTCCGCGGTATTGCACAGGCCTGTCGTGTTTCGCTAAAAGTGCCGCATGCAAGCAACCTCCACATATGTTTGGCATTCGGCACAGATAATATGCTGTATAAGTGGACCATGAAAAGCAAGCAGGCGAGGCGATGCGGCGTCGCTTCCACACCACGAGTCGTCGCTGATTAGCGGCCTGGTTCACGCATTGTGGCCGAGCAATGAACCGCGTAATCCCTGGTGGCCTTGTCGCTCTCGAAAGCTGACCGACCGACGATGCGTGACCGCCGAGGTGAGGGCCGACGCCCCCTCCGCGTGCACACCCGATGCGGAAGGGCGAAGCCCTGACAGTGACAACACGCTACGCCTGTTTCCGCAGAATTCATTCAAAATAAACGCAGCGCATAGAATTACATTAAAAACTAATATTTCCAATTATGAAGTAGGACGTATTTACGCAATTAGTTAATCTATGTACGCGGAATGCGTTTCTCGCGTATGTAGGTCGCGGCATTTTCTCCAAACTGCACGCTGCCCGAACTATCTGCACGCCGTGGCGGAGCAGTGGTGCTCGGCTGCTGGCCCACCGGTCGCGGGTTCGATTCCGGCGGTCGCATCTCGATGGAGGCGACATGCTAGAGGCCCGTGTACTGTGCGATGCCAGCACACGTTAAAGGGGACATGACCTGGTCACCCGACAAAACGAAGGTAGAGGATCGAAGATGCTCGTGCATGCGTGAAAACTGAACTGTGAAAGATTATTTCAGTCCGAAATAAGACGTAGAAGTCTTCGGCTGCAAAACTGCGCCCACCGCCGGCGACCGCCATTTTGCCGTGGTCCGCGTCATGTCACAAACCGATGGGAGCACTGCCGTCGCCTGCTAACAAGCAGCTCCTTCGGTACGCGGCCACTGTGTTGCGACTCTTGCATGCCGCGTGGTCCGCTCGTGTCGCAAATGTTGCGAAGTGGTACCGGTACCATCGCCATGTCGTCATCAACTCACGATTCGGGCAGTAATTCATCGAGCTGCAGAAGCAGTGACGACGTCGTCTACGCTGCGCATTTTGATTTTGACCCTATCGCCACCAGCTCTTTGACGCTTTTCAAACCCACTCTGTCGCTTTGCTTGGAGAACGGGACGGTGCGAAAACACGGTCGGCACAGCGCCTGGCGGCAGCCTCTGCTTTTTCGCTGGTGCCGTTGTATGATAGGAAAGAGACGCGGCACCGGGGCGCTTTGTCCCAGTGGTATACAGAACTCGCCGAGAAGACGCTGGTCATCGTTGTAGCTGTCTGTCATGAAGTGCACTGAGCACAAAACAGATGCGTCTCTCGCGCACCACTACTTCCTGCGCAAGTTTATCCCTCAAGCCTTGCGTTTGGCGGGCTCTTTAGAGAACTTGAAGAATGACACAGTACTCTCCCCGCTCTGTACTCTCTGTCACCCCACAGCGCAGCATGGGCGATGCGGTGGCATTGCTTCAAACGATGCAAATAATTCAGTTCCAGTGGCACGTTGAATAACGCTGAAACAACTCGATTGCAAGCACAGCTGACCATGATACACGATGACCCTCCGTAATGCACAACATGCAGAAGCTCGCGGGGCAAGCGGTTCGTTACGTAACAGCTAGCGAGCGCGCCAGTGTTGCCCGACCACTAGGTCGTTTGCTCGTTTATAAGAATATATGATTATAAAGTAAAGGCACAACCGAACGCACTGAAATTTCGCCAGCTTGTTATTGAACGTACAAGAATCAGCCCACAAAACACAGATTATGGTCGAAAATTGGATGTCATGACCCCTTCCAAGAACCCCAGGTGAGCGGAATTTCCGGAGCTCTCTATTACGGGGTCTCTCATAATCATATTGTGGTTTTGGGACGTAAACCCTCAGGTATTATTAATAGTGCCTGCACTATGTTTACGATTGCAAAACTTTTCGTATGTTAGCTGGTGACGTACGCCGATATTACGGAGCGCAATGCAGTCATTAGTGTTGCCACGTCTACGATGGTCTGCGAAAAAAAAAACACCAGCAAGTGTACAATATTCGTTTTATATAGGGTGCGGACTCACTGAGTCCCGTCGCGCACAATAACTGTTGTATAGAGTGAGCTAACGCAACTTGAACATCTAATCTTCAGCACGATATGAGAGAGAGAAATAAACTTTGTTTCCGACCAGGCGTGCGTTCTCTTCGCCCAGAGGTGGGTGACTTCTGGTAGCCATGGCTAGACGCCGACACCCTAGCCCTTTCCACCAGCCGGAGCTGGTCCTCAGGGTTTACCGACGTCAGCAACGCCTCCCACTGGTTTTCTGGATTTTCTTGTACGCTGTGTTCGTCAATGGGCGGGACACTCAGGCTGTTTCGACAACCCCATACCGTGTGGTACAGTGTGTTTGCAGAGTCCGGGCAGTAGTGGCAGTTCCTGCTGTAGCTGCCGGGGTACATTGCATGTAGTAGTGTACCATGCGGATAGGTGCCTGCCTCTAGCCTTCTCCAGGTCACCACTTGTTCTTTACTCATCCTTTTGTTCGCAGGTGGATATTGGCGCCTTTGGTTTCGGTAGTGCGCAAGTACGTCGGGGTATTTTCTCGGTATGGCTCCTCTTCGTCTCCGGAGTCCGAGTACCGCTGTGGAGAAGCCCGGTGTACATGATCTCGGGCTGCGGCATGCGCCGATCGGTTACCCGCTAGGGATTCGTGCCCCGGTGTCCAGAGGATACTTGCGTCTTCGAAGTCGCATTTTAGGAGGATTTGAAGGGCTGATTTGCCAATTGATTCCTTTTGAAACCTGCGACACGCTTCTTGTGAGTCCGTCACGACCGTTACCGGCGAAGAGCTTGAGCTTATTGCTAACACAAAGCCTATAGTTCCTCCGCGGTGGTTGCATCATTGGCATATGTCGAAGCAGCAGCGAGCTCTGTAGCTTTTTCATCCACCACGCAGGCTACATATCTGTCTGTTCCTCGGTATTTAGCGGAATCTGTGTATCGAATGTTCTCATTGTTGCTATAGCTGCCTAGTGGCTGCTGCAACAACTGTGCTCGTGCGTTTTTCTTCCTTTGTCGTGTTCCTGGTGCATGTTCTTTGGTATTAGGCACAAATATTTTTCCTTGATTTCACAGGGAATAGACCGGGGAAGGTGGGCTTCTTTTTCGACTGCATAGCCAAGGCCGTTTAAAAGTGCTTGTCCCGTTTCAGTAAGTTTCAATCTTTCTCTTTGGTTCACCTTTTGGGCTTCAATTAACTCTTCCAAGGTATTATGGACCCCATCCTGAGAAGCTTTGTCGTAGACGTGGTGGGTGAAAGCCCTAAGGCAATTTCATGCGCTTTGCGGATGAGGCTGTTCCTCTTGTTACGCTGACCGTTATTCATGTCCACGAAGGGAGTCCCGTATGTTATGGTGCTTGTAATTAACGCTTGAATCGTAGCTATGCAGCCCTTCTCTTTAAGTCCATGGCGTTTGTTGGCAACTCGCTTGATTAGATGCATTACTTGTTGAACTGTTCGAACTAAAAAAATATTCCAGTTTATAGCCTCGGTAGATCTTTCACGGAAATATTTTTGCTTTAGTGCGCACGCTGCCGAATTCAGGTATCTTGATTCTATCATTTGTCGATCCAAGATAGGGCGCGCTGGATAAGCAGCTGTTGTGCTCTGCACCTAAGTGATGAAGATGCAGGCACAGGTTGAAATCCCAGTAGGGAAAGTCATATAAGACGACGCACAGAAAGAAATACCCAGTTGTCTACTGATATTTAGGCGCATCTGTATACCATATAGAGGACACAACGTGACCTAAATTAATTTGTCGCCCTTCGAACTGGCGGAATCTCTCATACACTGGGCGCCACTTGTCGCTAGAATCCACAGTCGGCTACTCACTGTACGTACTGTGACGCAGGAATGTGACGTTCGACGGCGTTAGCGTGTGTTTGACACGGTAAATTTGTGAATGCCATGTACCTCCAACAAATGCAACATGTAGCGCTGTGGCTCAAATACCTCGCCTGTTGAATTTCTGTTTCTTGTTCGAGAGGGCGAGCATGTCCGCTACTTTTTGGGATTAAAACAACGCTACAATGCGGAAATCGTGCTTGTAGAACCTTTTATGAGTAATTAAGTCTTGTGAAGTGAAAGCTCTTACGGTACAATTCAGATTAATTACACCAAATAGTTCAAATGATATAGTAAGTTTCACGGCGATACTTGTGGGCTTACGCGCTTCATCTTAACGCCTGGCGCAATGCACCGCGAAAAATCCAGCCATGGAGCCTCAGCCTGACACTGCGATCGACCCACGATGCATTGCCACTAAGGCGAAAAGCAACGCAAAAGCTACAGCACAAAAGATCGAATGCATCGGCAGAGCGTGCACACGCTGTTACAATCGGGTGAGGTATTACACGATGTGAGCCATCACTCTTCAGCCTTCCGATAAACTACTACCGAGCGATAAGAACGTAAACAAAGGCAGTAGTAGGCAGTGAAAGGAGAGACATATGAAGGAAGACAAAGAGGGAAAAAACAAAAGAAAAACCGCGTCTCCAGCCTCTTCTGCTGCTGGGTAGCGCTACTTAGACAAACACGACTCAGGCCATGGTTGTATTTGTCGCTGTTTCAAACGATTATTTCTTCTCTTGAGTGGACACACTGAAAATAATGAGAGGTACACGCAACAAAAGCAACAATAAACAGACACAAAAGAGGCGTTTAACGATATATAAAAAGTAAATAACAGAATTATTCTTAAGAAAAACAAAAACAATCTTGTTCGCGCATGTAAATCCTTTACTCCATACTGCACGAACCGTAAGAAACTCGCTGCGCATCATTATGCTGCAACAGTGCCATTGTTACACTGTTTCCCGTAATGCGGAGGCAAAACTGCAAGTTTAGAATCGTACAAGTGCCACTTTGTGTGCGAAGTTGCATGCATACGTATGCGATAAGCACATGGCTTTAACCTCTTGGTCAGAACCATGTGCTGCTGTGGCGAAAAAGGAACATCACATGGTTCACGTATTGTTGCGCAAACAACGCCGCTGGTGAGAGCCGGTAACAATGGGCGACTCTCGCGGCGGTTGGCAGAGAAGCCTTGTGTGAAGTAGACCATGAAGGACATCTCACGATGTGGAACCACACCGTCTCAAAGCGAACAGCCTCGGCGACGTCAGCGGCGAAGCTCCGCTAGGCACGTCGTAACAGAGAGCCGATTGCACGGCGCACTTTATTATTGCCTTGCATGTTCAAAATGAGCTGTCCTGACAACCCATTCATTTATTTATTTGCTGACTGCGTCGCACATCCGCTTTCTCCCTGCATAGCAGAGGAGATGCGGCGAAGCTTGGCGACTGCGTGTACGTTGTATACAGCATAGTGCTAGCAATGACGCAAAGCTATAGGCAGATAGAAAATAGAGGGCATCGAGATGCTGGCCTGTATACTTGATACACGAATGGTAACACGGCGGCATCCTTGACCCACGAAGTGAGAGGAGCATATCTGCATGAGCGACACCACTGAAAAGAAAATATATTTTTTGCTACTCGATATTTTTGCCCCGTCATGAACACACGTCATGAACACGTTATGAACACACAACAAAGTCCGTCTCTATTGGTTGTTGTCTACTCGTTACGTTCCGCAGCGTTTAAGGGGTTAAGGACTTCGGTTTGTTGATATGCCGCTCCGAAGAGTATAACTGTTTACTTTGCGGGCCTCCGGTGAGAAACAGTTAATAACCTAAACAGAGCTCTTTCAACGACACTTTCACTGCATAAAATCACCTATTTATGCACTTCAGCGATAACACAAGCAATTCCTATGAGTTGACTATATGGTAGCTATTCGCTGTTACAGAAGCCTTGGCGTACTCACAATCTGAGCTTACAGTTTCAAAAATAGTCTCAGCATCTTATACCGCGTGGAAACTTTGGATGACACTTCCTCACGATGATATAACGAAACCATGCTTCCTACAAGAATATTTGCAATGATTCGCAAGCTACCAGTAACGCGCATTTTTAGTTTATTTAGTTTTTTTCCAGTTGCTGTTGTTTGCCGAGTTCTCTGAGACGGACACTGATGCAGTGGCCTCGCTTGCCTTACATACGTAGCCTACTATTTCTTACGCGGCAACGTTGTTTATAATCGACAATACTGATAAAGATTTCTACAAAGAGCGCTTAATATTTTTTGTTGCGCGTATTTTGCGCATAACATCTTGTTTCCTGAATTGGAGGGAGGGGGTATCAAGCTTGTACAGAGTGCACGATCGGTTCATTTCGATTCATAAGCTATCCTCCTTACACTGTGACAAATTTCGAGTGTGAGAAATGGCTCAACGACGTGACGAAATGCCATCGTGCACCATTAGTATTATGTTTTCTTCACGGAATACTTTAAACCAATATATGCTGGCATACGTTCGCCCGTAAAGTTCTTTTTCAGGGGAGGCAAAGGTTCATCGCAGCACCTCCTGCCCACTTAGTCAAAATATGCGGCAGATTTGCCCCCCCCCCCCCCCCTCATGTTGACTAGGGTGGGCAGCTATACGCTGATACGGAAACAAGCGTTTGTGAAAAGGTATGCTCCACTACAAGCTATGCAGTAAAACTTAGCCTCATGAAGTTTACCATTTAGTAGTCGAGAAGGGTCAAGGAGGTGCAGTCGTCATTGTTACGTCACTATTTTTGAAGGTGAGAAGACGACTCTCGCTTGTATTATAGCCTAGCGTTGACGTTATAGAGCAAAAGAAAATTCAAAACTTTTATTCGAAATTTCCTAACTTGTGCCCCATGTGCCGGACGTTAAGTGCTGCCCCCATCGTAACGGTATGACATATGTGCACGTTCTATTGTTGCGCCTTCTTGCCCCTCACACTTTTCTCGCTTTGACTTTCTCCACTTGGTATGCCCCTCCATTTATTTCCCTTTTGTACCCTTCACTGACTATTACGTTCAATGTTGGTTTGGTTTGGTCGGTCAGCCGGCCGGCCTTCACGTCCAAAAGTGAGCATGTTCTATTTCCTTCTTTTCCTTCTCCTCTTGTCGGTATTCAGCTGGCGTTGTACCCATGCTTGTGGTCGTTTTCATAAACACGTAATATTTAAATTATTAATTGACTCAACAGCTATCTCACGATATTGACAAGATATTCCCTAATAAATGCATCTTCATAAATTTTCTTAACCGAGGATGGTGAAAAACGTATACTCGCTGGGTATAACAATCAGTTTCTCGAAAGAACCGATGCCGAATCGTGCACTGTACGCTTCATAGCATTTACTGAGGTCCCTGTTTTTGCATTATAGACGTAAGGTTCCTTTGAAACAATTTAAGCACGCCTTGTCCAGCGTTGTGTGTCAAGAAACGCCATTGGCTATGAGATTTTCACTATTTTGTTAGCAGCACTTTGTCGCAAGACATAGTCACACTGCACAGTAATGTTCGAATGCGTGAAAGCGCCGCGAATTCAGAAGAATGGTCAATGCCAGACGTTTTCATACAACTCTGGGATTGTGTATGCTACCTGGCTGGAATGGTGGTTGCTCCTTTCATGCAACCACAGTGTCATCGCGAAATCATTCCGCTTATTTCTCGGAGAAGCGAATGAGCAGCAGTATTGTGAAGAGGCACCGTGGTTTCAACTGCATACGCTGCTATATGCTGTCAAGAAGTGTAGATTGGTGCTAAGGTGCAGTTGATACCTTCTAATGAAATGACTCTTTTCTCTTCCCCCGTCTTTCTCTCTTTCTCTTTCAAACACACACACACACACACACACACACACACACACACACACACACACACACACACACACACACACACACACACACACACACACACACACACACACACACACACACACACACACACACACACACACACACACACACACACCAGTGGCGTAGGCGTAGTCAGAAATTTTCGGAGTGTTGTGCTAGTTCAACCAATTTTTATGCATGTTCGTGCATGTGTTTGTACGTTTACGTGTATATATACGCAGGAAAATGAAAAAAATTCGGGGAGGGTTGGTGATGTTTGACTTTAACGGAACGCTATTGTGGTTCAGTATATGAATTGTGACGAAGAATTGCTCTACGTGTAGGTCATACAAACGTCATATTTTGACAGCACAGATTCTCTTGACGGTGAATTAATTGATTGATCGATTTGTGGGGTTCAACGTCCCTTAACCACCATATGATTATGAGAAACGCTGTAGTAGAGGACTCCGGAAATTTCGACCACATGGGGTTCTTTAACGTGCACCCAAATCTGAGCACACGGGCCTACAACATTTCCGCCTCCATCGGAAATGCAGCCGCCGCAGCCGGACGGTGAATTGAAATCGGTCGGCTGTATCAATTTACAAATATTGTTTCGTATAAGGCTGACTTCTCATGGAATGACCACAATAACTACAAAACAGCTAAGGTTGGCCGGGTTCTGAACTTTGTAAAGCGAAACTTCATAAACGCTTTTTCTAAGTGGAAGGAAAATCTTAAATTTTGAAGCATGCCCGCTATTTTAAAGTACGGATGCTCCGCTTGTGACCCACGGGTACAAAGGCATGCCGAAATAGGAAGCACCCAGAAGCGTGTCGCAGGATATGTCTCTTCGAACTATAAGTTCCCAATAAGTTTCCATGACATACTAGGATGGCTGCCTTTTCAAGAAGTACACGCGCCAAAAACTGAATCACAAATTACGTAAGCAACAGGCCTAAGGAATGAACTATACATCCTTGATCCTACCCACAGGTCAAACTGTGTAGATCATTCCTTCACGGTTAAGAATATAGCTATCGTATTTACATATTCAATCATTCTTTTTTTTTCCTAGAACAGTTGCCCCGCCGCGGTGGTCTAGTGGCTAAGGTACTCGGCTGCTGACCCGCAGGTCGCGGGTTCGAATCCCGGCTGCGGCGGCTGCATTTCCGATGCAGGCGGAAATATTGTAGGCCCGTGTGCTCAGATTTGGGTGCACGTTACAGAACCCCAGGTTGTCGAAATTTCCGGAGCCCTCCACTACAGCGTCTCTCATAATCATATGGTGGTTTTGGGACTTTAAACCCCCCTTATCCAGAACAGTTTCTGATTGGAATATTATCCCGGAAGAGGTTGTCTTGTCCTCACTATAATTCCCTTGCTGATTTTTTTTTTGCCATAGGTATCACATGAAATTTATGCAGCGCAGTCAAACCTTGTCTATCCATGCATTATTATTTTTTCGTTATTTTGCTCACCTTGTATAGTTTTGTTGTAATGTAATCTTTTTGGCTTCTGTCTTATTACCTTTTTTAGAGTGTTGTGCTATGTTGTGATTAAAGTGTACATGCCAAGTTATCTTTAAGCTTAACATTACTGTTAACCTTGCTATCGTTGCTCTTGATGTATTATATTGACTCTAATGTTTAACTTTTTGTTGTCGCCTACAATAATAGAACTCAAATAAATAAATAAATAAATAAATAAATAAATAAATAAATAAATAAATAAATAAATAATAATCAAGTGTGCGGGGGGATAGTGCTTCTGCTTATAAAAGCTTCAAGCTTCCGCTTAGATACAAGAGACGCTATAGCGTATCTCTACGTGTGACTTCGATTACCTCTGTGATTTATCAAGCAGTATAGCTGATATACGGGCGCTTCTTGCGCCTCGCCTCCCTTGAAAGGAGCCGCTGTATCTGCCAAGCAAACCCCGAGTTTTTCGCACGGCATAGCTGGGTCACCCCAGAACTGAAATTAAACAGTGCCGCTTTGCACCGATGAGAACGCTGCCGGAAAGGCCATGGCGCCCTGCACACCGGTTGTATGTGTACTCACGCCCAAGAGCCACGGCAGTGCCGACAGGGCCGTGTTGACGCCCAACACGTAGATGATACACAGCAGGACCGTGACGATGTAGCAGAGCGCCGCCACGAACAGGAAGAACCGGGCGTAGCCGATCAGCGCCGGGGAAGCACAGCCCAGGCAGATCATGCCGAACAGCTGCGCACACAACATACACACGCTATGTTTACACATACGTACTACGCACACAAACCAAAACGCCCTTTACAGAGGCGCTGCCCACGCCGAATGAACACTCGACACGTCATATTAATCCCAAACTGAGGCTTTTCTTACTGTGTCGATTACGTAACGTTCAGCGTGTCTCATTTGTGTTCTTTATGCGATACTTAAGCGATGTTGCCGTTATCACGTAACGCAGGCTACTCTTTGTATGGTTCATTTATTTACCTTGTTTCGTTTTCGGCATGCCCCCCATCGACCAGCATTAACAATTGATTATAGTTTTAGCTGCATTTTTTCTGTGTTGTGCAAAACTGACACTTCTGCGTCAGGACAGGTGCTGCGGCAGTGAATCTGACCAATGCTATATATTTCTTTCGAACGTATGACACCGTGTAATTCACGCTGAATGCAGAACAAACAGGTGCCGCAGATTACAAAACTTAACCATGATCCATCTATGAGTATCTTTCACTATGAGGAGGCGGTTAGAAACATAGGATGTTAATGTTTCACTCGCTAAGTACCCATAAGACGCCCACCATGGCCATAAAACAAGCTCAAGAGGTCGTCATAAAAACATCGCTTGACGGTCATCTGGCCTGCGTGGAGAAACCACGCCTTAGTGAACCCACTGATTATGACAAAGTTTTTGCCCACCTGCATGCCTATATTTGCTAAAGTAAAAAAAAAAGGGGGGGGGGGTAAGGAGGCGTACTCGCAATCATTTACTCGATTAGCGAGTGACCATCCACGTAAACTTATAGCCACGTCCGTATCACTGCATGAATACTTCGCATGGCCTCGCACATTTCATATTTGTTTATATTCTTTTTTTATCCTTCATTTCTTCCCTCTCTTATGAAATCATTTAGTCTCTTTCTCTATCCCTATACAGAGCAGCATGCCAGCGGTATATAGACGCCGGCAAAAATATCTGTTTTTCGAATGATCAGTTTCTCTCTCTCTCTCTCGTACACAACGAAGTGATTTGTTTTCCTCATTTTGAGTGTCCTTCGTGAGTGCAGGGCGGCCAACCGGGCTTGGTTAAAGAGCTTGTCTTCCTCTTATTACTTCTCTCTATCTCTTTTTATGAGACTGACCATTCAACACGGACTTCACAGAATCACTTCCTTTTTGAGTTCAAAAGAAAAAACCTGACATAGTATATACGAACGGGACGGGGGGATTAGAAGCGGTAAAAGTCTTGAATGACCACCGCGAGCCGAGAGTGCCCCACCCACGACCCTTAAAGAAGAATACGAAAAAGTAAAAAAAAAGAACAGACCTGCACGTAAAAACGAGGTGGGAAACTATTAATTCGCACGACTAGGGCTAGAAAAACAGAAGCCTGCGGGTCTGCTCATAAGTCGCGCTTGTCCATTTGCTAGCCACTGCCGTGCAGCAGGTTTGGCCATATAAGTATGCATTCCACAAAGTTTTGTTCTATTTACATTTTTTTTGCCTCACCACCTCACTCTTTCGCTACTACAGAAAAAAAAACCACAATCTGTGCAAAACACAGCAAAGTGGGTCCCGTCCTGTGCGAGCAAGATATGCGTTTCGACGAGATATACCCAAGGAACGCCTTGAACAATTGTCATTCTGATTGAGATGCATCAGAAATGGAGTAAGGACGCTCGTGCACGCCATAATCCTTCGGCAACACGACTGGAAAGAGAACTTTGAGATTCAGGGGAAGCGAGCGTAATAAGCTAAGCGACGGCAGCTTATGAGCCCAGGAGAAAAAGAACGAGAAGAAATACGCAAGCTTTTGGAAGAAATCGGGCGTGTTCATTTGCAGCTGTACACGGAGAACTTGCATGTAGTTAATTAAAAGAATATGTGACCGAACAGTAAGGCAAGTACTTCGACGAATGCGAGCGCTCACTGTATCATGCATGTGAGCGTGGAAGCCGGCCTTCGTTGACTGTCGTCGAAGCAGCCCTTTCCATTTCGTGAAAGCTATTTTTTAAATTGGCGTATCCATGTGGGAGAAGAGAGCAGAGTGGGTCAGGGAACGAACCGGTGTTAAGCATAGTTGAACTCAAAAAGAAGAAATGGACATGGGCCGAGCACGTAGTGCGTATAGGCAGGATAACCATTCGTCATTAAGGGTAGCTGATTGGATTCCCAGAGAATGCAAATGCACGAAGGGGAGGCAGAAAGTTAGGTGGGCAGATGAGATTAGGAAGTTTGCGGGTATAAAGTGGCAGCAGCAAGTACAGGATCGAGTTGACTGGTGGAACATGGGAGAGGCCTTTGTCCGGCAGTGGGCGTAGGCAGGCTGATAGTGATCATAATAATGATGATGTTGATGATTTTTCGCAAGCACGTAGCGTTTCAGCATGTAGCGTTTATCAGTCTACCGGCGGGAACGGTGATCAGGCAAAATTTGTTTTCCAAACTTACGACTGGAGCTCTTACTAATAAACGGTTTCATTTTCAGCTTCGTTATTAGCATCCTATTTGAATGTGAGGTTTCTGACATATGGTCGTTCTTAAAGGGGTCGTGACAGGGTCACTGAACAATTTTTGGTTTTAGGCGGAAAATAGAAGTACAGGGACTATTATGCCTCCACTTACTTGAAAAGTTGAAGTGTAAAACAATATTTCAGGTCAAAGGATACCACCATCCAGTTTCAGCCACTGCAAATCGTTCAATTTCAGCGGCAAGGTGAAGTGAAGAAAGCTAACATATCCCGATTTTCACACGCAGCTGACCCCGGCACAATATGGTTCGCCGGATTGCCGACGTTGCCACAAGGCTCTCAAGAGTCCGTCAGGGTGGCCTGACTGTTGGACCACTCGTGTGTTTATAAACATAATCGATTATAAATTAATTGCTCGACACAATGCGCCTAAAAATCTGGCTGGCTTATATGCAAATGCACAAGGATGAACCCACATAATACAGATTACGATCGAGAATTGGGTGTAAAGCTCCTCCAAATTATAGTTATAGTTTCCTTTTCAACCAACCTGATCATTTTCTATATAATGGTGAATCGTGTGACCCCAAAACTTGGAAATTGTGAACGCTCATAATGCTATGCAACATGTTTGTAAGTGCACGTTCTGTGTTGCGCGCCCGCCTTCCCTAAAACAACTGATTGTACACTTGTTGTGGAGAATGCGCCAAATATGACAACGTTGCCTAATTGTGCGTCGAGGATGACGGTCATAAGTCCGGGCAAGAGCGATATGTGTATTTTCGGCACCGCCAATTACTATGCTTCAGAGCAAGGCAGGCTGTCGAAGGAAAAAAAAAGAAAAAAGAGATATATGCATGTGGCGTGTTTCTTTGAAAAACTACGTGCTACAACAAAGTTATTTGCCCTAAAAGTAAAATGCGTTCGCAACGTATAGTGCACGGAAGTGGTGAAACGGCGGGCTACAGCCAGGGTATTGTTAATTTAAAAAAAGTCTCGAGACCGCGGTGATGATCAGACGGAAAGGGAAGAGGCGAACATCAACGGGCTCTCCCTTTTCTGCGATTCATTATGAAGTCATTTCGAAAAATAGAAAAAAGTAATACTGCGCCTGGAAATCGAGAATAAAGTCGCACACATATTTGCATAACCTATAGAAGTGAACTGCGAAGAGACTCGTGGAAGGCTTTAAGGCATACTTGTATCTGTGCGATTTCTGGGTCTGAAACAGAAACGGCGGCCGATCGGCGCCAGAGTTTTTCGTAAGCGCCGCTAGTCGTTGAACGGCCGCGGTCTCTATAGTGACAAAGGGCGCCCGCATAGCGAAAATTGTTTTGAATGAGTCCGAGTACTTCAAAAAAATGACTATTGAAATGTCGAACACTTTGAACTCATTTAAAAAAAGGGAAAGTAAATGGTCTGGTTCAATCTTTGTCAACAAGAAAAAAAAAAAGCGACATAGAGGCTTTCTTACGTGCCGTTATACATACGTCTTTAACAACTGGAAAAAATATTGTAACGGATAAGCTCATGAATTAGATGCGGGGGAAAGTGCATGATAATATCAGGAGCATCAAGACAATTACAGTACTAAGAAAAAAAAGAGGGGTGAGTGAGGGAATGTGAATATATTGTATTAAGCTAGTTGAAGGGTATAAGGTCGTGTACTTTGTCGATGTGCAAAACTTAAAACGTGAACAAAGTGGAATTGACCGAAAAATAAATTGGGTTGTTTTAATAGATACAAAATACTTGTGACGTGCATAAGGCTAAACGTGCCAACTATTGTGCATAACTTAAATCTCCCACGTGTTCATTAAGCATCTATCCCATATCTAAAGCCTCAAATTCATCAATGAGTAGTGTTTTACACTTCCAGCAGTCAGGTAAGAAGACAGAGTCTGGCTTCTCAGCTTTTCTATCATAAAACATTTCTCGCTGCCTCCACGGTGTACTTCTTTGCAATCATCTTACGAAACAAGTATTTTGATGAAGTTCATTTATTAGAAATGAATTCTCAAAACAAGCATACTAATCGATCAGCAAAGTCTATTACATTGTTCTTATTTTATTTATTTATTTATTTATTTATTTATTTATTTATTTATTTATTTATTGCATAGTGCTGACTTGTTTACCAGGTCTTAATCAGGGATGGGTATACAAAACTCTTCGCAGCTAAAGCAACATAAATAGCATTGCATAGACATCGTTATTCAAATCGTTATTCGAATTCCTAATATATATCCACATCCCTACATGGTAATGACATCCTTTATGACGAATGGGCGAACATAAGGTATACTCTTAGAATCAATTGTAGCATAATTATTTCGTGTGCGCAGCGCAAGTAAATGCGGGGGATCATAAGGGCCAAGAAACTTGGAGGTTGCGTGCTAACTCACAGGCTGCGTCATGCAAGCAGTGTCGTTCAGCCGCAAGAAAGTGTTCCTTTCGCAGGGGCCTTCACTTGAAGACGCATAAGGGGGACACAAAGGGAAAAGCGAGCGCCTTACTTTCGCCTGCGAGCACGCAGAAAGGTGTGGTCGGGAGTGCCTATCAGAGCGATGCGGCTACTCACCCCAGCCGCGTACCCTCGCCCGGGTTGCGTGCACGGCCGGCAGCTGATCCCGATGACAAGCGATGCGGTGCGGATGAAATTACGCACGGAGGCCGCCCAGCGAAAAGTCTTTTGATTCGGACGATGCGCATCAACGAGTGCTTAATCAGCCGGCGGCTAAGTGGCTATTGCCCCTGGAGAGCAAAGAAAGGAGGGCAATGCTAGAACGACCGCACAGACATTGCGAACACGAGTGGACGGACAAGATGGATTGAAGTAAAAGTGCACCAAATCAGCTCTTTTCTCAATTTTGGACACTCGTATACAGAGTGCACATAGATACGCATCAGACACTTCTCCGTTATGTCCGTACGCAGTGCAAGCAAAATTACGCTTGCAATCATCTGGTGCAACAGAACCGAACCTTGATTCACATATGTCTTTCTTTCTTGCTTGCTCAGGGTAGCGTAATCAAGCCACTTAGCCGCCGGCTGATTAAGCAGTAGTAGTAGCAGTAGTAGTAGTAGTAGTTGTAGGAGGAGGAGCGTGCTACGATTTCTCGACGTATCGCGCTACTACTACTACTACTACTACTACTACTACTACTACTACTACTACGAATAATAATAATAATAATAATAATAATAATAATAATAATAATAATAATAATAATAATAATAATAATAATAATAATAATAATAATAATAATAATAATAATAATAAAATAATAATAATAATAATAATAAGTAGTAGTAGTAGTAGCAGTAGTAGTAGTAGTAGTAGTAGTAGGGCAATACGTCGAGAAGTCGTAGCACGCTCCTCCTCCTCCTCCTCCTCCTCAAACTACTACTACTACTACTACTAATAATAATAATAATAACAATAATCCACGAACTATTTTACTCCTGCCATTGCTATGTACGCCAATGACATATGCGTTTTCTTTTCTGGTCCAAATCTAAACTTATTAGAGCAGCGTGCCAACGCCTGGCTTAACGAACTTCAGATCAGGCTGAGTGAGAATAAGACTAACTTAAACGTAAATAAAACACAGTAGGTGTTATTTCGTCTAAAAAATAGTCCGCTCTTTCATGACAAAAAATGTAATATCAATAATTTACAATAGCACTCGTAAACTCTAGTCGATTCATAGGGGTAATATTCATGTCTGATCTCAGTTGGTCTGAACATATAAACGATATTCGTGCTAAGTTATCTAGGTCTCTTGTATGTTATACAAATAGAAAATAATTTGACATATGTATTTGCAAACAATTATATTTCTCATTTATTCATTACCATCTAATATACTGCCATCTAGTCTGGGGTACACGCGACGAAACAGATGCCGAACGTGTTTCCTTTTTACAAAGAAGAAGCTTGAAAATGACTTCCTCTCATCCGCCCACACTAACTGATTCGCAGTATGAAATATTGAACATACTACCGTTCTTTCAGTTGTTTAAATATTGCTTAGCGACAATAATTTTCCGCGAAATCCAACTCGATTATACCGCCTTCTCAAACAAAAATTTAACCAGACAAGCGGCATACAACCTACGCACTACATCACTGACGGGGTCAAGACCACGGTAACAATTTCGTTGAGTAATGCACACCCATCCTTAATAAACTCGCCAACGAAACTTCTTTTAGTTTTAGTTTTGAAAAGCAAGTAAAACTACTTCTCATGTATCCTACAAATGTGTAAGTTTCAATGATATAACATGAAATGCCGATGCCTTGTATTGTGTGCGCTTCATATGCAAAGATATTTACTTTATTACAGTTTGTAAAGACTATTTCCTTATATTCATGCCAAATTGTTTCTTTTATTTTCATTCTTATTTGCATGCTGAGTAATGAGGAGTTGATTGTTTCTATAATTTGACATGTTTTTCCAGCTTTTGTTTCTTTCTGCTGCTGGACATGCACGGTCCTGGAGCAGAAAGGTATGGTATCCGGGTATGCCTCCTCAGGAGACATACGAGTCTCGCTTTGTCTTACATCGTGGACATATTTCTTGTGTTTGTATGTCTGAAATGAACAAATCGACAGAAATTGAATGAGTGAAGAATAGAATCCCTGTCAAAGAATGACCAGCGAACGCAATTGATCTCAGGCATTGACCCTGTTCTGTGTTTCAGTTCATTATTTACGACGTTAATTGATCGATACTAACACGAATATTATATACATACCACACATGTACTTGTAACAATATCACTGATATACTGAACCGCGTAAACTCAGGGAGACATGTCCGCGCTACTTCGCGTGGATTTTGGACCATTAATCGTGCTACGCGTTATGTATTTGTTCATGGAGCACTATCTGCTGTGTTTTTTAGTCGGCCATTGCGTTTTGGTTGAGGGCACGAATTTAGCACATCTCCACAGCCCAAAGTTGGTGGGAGTGGCATGTGGACTTTGATGGTAGCTCATCTTCGTAGCACAAAAAAAAACGACATGGACGTTGAACACACATGAGACGACGGGCAGTGATAACCGCCTACAACAGATTTTAGCAGGGGACCATGAAGTGTGTACACTCGTACCGGTTAAGACGCAAGAGGAGTAGCTTCACCCGACAGCACGCTAGGTGTCGTCAACAGGCATCGCTCTTCGTGCTTCGAATTAATGTGACACGCGCATGAGACGACGCGGGTCAAGGTATGCCAGCGTCGCAGGGTTTTTCATCTCCTCTCCTGCAGTCAGCGCTGAGCAGATCACGAAAGATAAAGCGAAAGTGGTCGCAAACGTGTTTGGTGCGATTAGCTGCCCGAGTGGAGGCTACCGTGCACGGGCGCTGGCAAAATTCGTGGGGTGCAGGAGGGAAAATTCGATTCTTCCACGTGCATACGCGGTAGTGTGATTGTGTGCTTTATAGTATACACATACAGACTGAAAATTTCTGGGGCAGAAAACCGTGACAGATATAAAAAAAAACTGTTCCTAGATTGACTTTTGGCACTTGAAAAACTTTTCAGTATGTGCTCGCACATTACTTTTTTCATTCTTTTTTCTTATATCCTTGCACCTCTCACCATGCTATTCTATAGCGCCAATAATTAAGGTTGCTCAATTTAATTGTTTTGCCAATAATGTGTCGCAACGCAGCAACCATTCTTGAAGTACAGTGCTTGGTGACTGGAACGCGATACTCGTAGCGAGACTGCACTTAAGTGAGGGTGGCAGGGAGGGCGACAGCATTCGTGACGCACGGTGACCGCATCCATATTATACAGATAAACAGTCGTTCAGTATGTGGTTGGTTCTCGGAGCGCTGAAAAGTTTCGTAATGCACGCCCACCAGTTCGAGGCGCTTTGCGCGGCACGTGTGCTCAGTGTTTTGAAGCCACGGAAGGCAACCCCGGCGCCGCCAGGAACCACGGACTGAACGCAGACATCATGCGTCTCTCTCACCTTACCGTCACTATGTCACCGCCAGCAGACCCCCGATCAGAGTATCGCGTTTTAATAGCCGAAATATGTACACCAGTGCAATAATATATGGGCGTTGCGACCCTGTATGCCAACAAGCAAGGGCCGATGGAACTATTGCTTATACTTTGTGAAAGTATTGAGGGAGGTTGCAGCCACCGTGACGTTTGCCAGTTCGAGTGTTGAACCTCTCGTGAGCGTACTAGCTTTTAATATGCCGATCTTGAAAAAAAGCGGAAGACGCGAGGGAACTCAGAATCGTGGTGTAGTTACTTTCACCTCCAGTTATAGAATGGTAATGCAAGTTGTAAAAAATTTAGCACACGTTCTGATTTTATGCAAGTTACACGTTTTGGCATAGAAATCAATCGTGGTTTTTAGAGCATCATGTGGGCTCCCTGCAATTCCAGCCCAAGATGCAGATTAGTATAGTTTGGATTATGTTTACTGGACGCTCCTTTAAGTTCTCCTTGGTTGTCGAAAAAGAAGTGGCAGCAGGCACGACCACCTCCACTTTGTGTGGGCAGCGAAGCGAAAGCTACATCCGCTGCGGATCGGACACACCCCTGCATGCAGCAACAGAAGCCGTACTGCAGCTCGTCTAGCGTGTGCGTTGAGTGAATGGGGTCAGGCATGCGGCGGCATGGGCTGAAAGACCGCGAAGCCCCATAATGGTGATGTTTCCAAATGCCGACAAAATAGGAAAAAAAAAGTTAGAACTGCCATACGGAGTCTAATTAAAACTACACAAATGTCCCTCTTTCACATGAATAACTAATGTGCAGCTGTGAATAGTGTTATAATAGAAGAGCAGTGGCAGCACTTTTATCTTTGCACTTGTAAATGTTGATGTCATTCACATATACGAACCACTACTGCTCTTCACCTCGATTGAAGCTGCCTGCTGTTGGCGAGAGCACGGAGTGAAAGAGCAGACACAACCTTAAAGTGACCAGAGGTGCCACTTTTACTACGGCGCCCCCACTTACTCATATGCCTTACTTATAAGACAGTACTGGTAGTGAATAACACTCCAAGCCACAAGCGGCAGATGACGGTTGTTTCAGATCGGGATAATCCGGATGGAATTTGAAGTGACGTATCCCGACGGTGAAGACGAGTATGGCTGACAGTGCTGCGTGTGGTTACTGTGGCAATGAGGACACCATTTCCCACGTATTTTGTGAGTGTCCTCATTAGAGCTCCCAAAGGCGTTAGCATGGCTCGACAACCGGCCGCTTTCGGAGCAGTCAATTTTGGAGTCCGGAATGTTCGAGCTTCCAGCCAGAAAGCGACGACGGCGCTGCTGAAGTCTCTGCGGTCAACTAGACTCGCAAAACAGCTGTGACATTCCTGTGCTTGAATGTGTACGCGTTTTTTTTTTAACCGCTCCTCTTTTTCAATACTTACCTTTCTGTCCCCTTTCCTGTTCCCCAGTGAAGGGTAGCAAACTGGAAATTTTCCTCTGGTGAAGCATTTTGCTTAAGCTTTCTCTATATCTATATATATACAAGAGAAAGTTTTGCCCGATTGATCTCTTCGGTCTCAAAGTTGGCCTTAAATTGCTGCTATTGACTGTCTCGAGTGTGGTGACGCTACCTTCATAAAAACTCGAGAGGCTATTGCAATGCGAAGAACTGCCTTGTGCAGCGGCATGCTTGGGGTGCTCAGTTATAGCAGTTAAAGGGGTCCTGCGACACAATGTGAGCATGTATTTTTCATCGGTTCTTCTGGTGCCGTGGAATGCACCGATATCATTGCGCAAGTGGCAACGCCAAAATTGAAGCTGTTATAATTTTTATTCACGGGACAAACTACCTTGATTTCGGAATACGGCGACACATATCGGCTATTTTTATTATGGGAAGTGATGGCATGTCGTGTGACGTGGCGACAAAGACCATTCGCTTTTGATTAGCTTGGCGTGACAAGTAACGTGCAATACTCGCATGGTGGTAGAGGCCATATGAGTGAAAGCTAAAAACAACGAAAGCCCTTTTAGGGGCGAAGCTTCTTATAGCGGCACCCATTCGTCCCTCGTAGCCGTTGTAGTATGTAACAAGTATAACATTTTGACTTCCAAGGTGGTGCCGGTGAGAGATTTCTTCTGTGCATTGTTGAACAATAAAAAAACTCGCAGCGTGCGCGTTAACTAAAAGCCGAATTCTCCTGTCTCTCATTCCCCCTTAGCAGCCATCGGCATGTACATTGAGCACTATCTGACAAGAAAGGGTTGCTACGTTATACTCGCTGGGTGTAACCTCCTTGGTTTTAGAAAGGTTTAGCAAGCGTTGAGCCGCAGTGTCATGAATACAATGAACTAGTATATACCATGAATGAACTCGAGGTGGTTAAAGGTGGGAAGTAGATACGAAGCGCAAGCCGTAAGAAAGTGTGCGTGTGCCACCTCTCGTTTAGTCCTTGGAATGTCCGCTGGATGGCGGTGCTTCTATATGGGGAATATATGATGAAAAGGTGCGAGATGGTGGTACTAGGAGTGTTGAACAGATGGACGAATGAACACACAGACAGATGCATGGATGGACGCATGAACGTACGCAGGGGCGGATGCATGGACGAACGAGGGACGGACGCACGAACAGACACACAGACAGTCACACAGACGGACGCATGGACGGACGGAAGCAAGAACGAATAGACGGACGAATGCTTCGCCCCACTCTCCATCACTGACTCCGTGGATATGCTGCCAATTTGTTTTATACTTTATCATAAACGAAACTATTCCTGTTCTAAATGGCGTATTTTCAAAACAATGAATGTGGCCCATAGCCAGCGAACGAGGCTGTGGTACGACCGCAACTAAAGGTGGAAACTAATGCCGCGTTTTTATACCGAGCCGAAATTCCACATTCGGTGGACGCCGGCGGTGCCGTAGAACGCGTTTTGCATGCAAGCTGATAAGTGACTTCGCCCAAAGCGTATGTATCTTACACAGTGTGACCATGGGAGCGTCTGCTACCCGACGCACGTGGTTCGACGTAACGATGCTAACGACGTCGTCAAAAAAGAGCGGTAACGAGGTATTGTGTGAAGGCCACCATGAGGTGACATTTTCGATATGTTTTCATGCGATTGCTTCAGCGCAGCTGAATTTGAGCGTGAAGAAAAGATGCTATACAGACAACAAGGGGAAAAACAGGCGATAATGTGAGCGCTCACCCTGTCGTCTATTTTTTCACTTTTTTACTGTATAGCATCTTCACGCTCAAACTGAGCTGTACTAAAACAATATCATTCTATTATGGACCAACTCACCAAGTCAGCAGTACTTGTCTCTATGAGACGCTCGCTGTGGTTGGAAGCGGCCTTTGACGTTAGCAGGCGAATGGAATGCTCGAGTTTGTAACTTTGAGACTCATAACTTCACTTTTCCTGCACAAATTTTCGTCATTCTTGTTGCATTCAACTGAGCAATAATTGCTCGACGCGTACCAGTGCTTAACAAGGCTGTCGTCATAAAAGTGTCACTGGGGCCCTTCAATAAAACAAACTGTGTACGCTAATAATGAGTCAGAGTGGCAGAGGAAAGCGTGACTGATAAATTATGCGAGGGCAATTCCGATCTGTCAGAATATCTCGTTCTTCTATAGAAAGAACACGCGCAAACTTTTGACTCGTAAGTTTAGTAAGGCTTGTTGCTGGGCGAATTAGTTAACATAAAATGGGTACATAATAGCGCGAACTGAGAAAATAAAAAGAAAACACGAGAAAAGAAGTATAGGAGGGAGCACAAAGGTTAGGCGCTAAGCAGAAGAGTTTAGCGCCTGACCTTTGGGCTCCCGCCTACTTCTTTTCTCGTGTTTTTCTTTTCTAAGTTTGTGCTATTATGCAACCATTTAACAATATCTTTGTTGTTTTTTATAACTGGGACGCAGGAAAAGCTATCACCAGGGCGTGAATGTAACACCGAGCACCGAGAGATTCTTTGACGAGTTAATTGGATATAACTAGCTGCATCTAAACCAAATCACATTAATTTCGCCCTCATGATGTCGTCTTGCATGTCATATCGTGCAGTTTGAAGCACATGGTAAATACCAAACGGAAGCGTGAATTCACCAAAAATTGTGATAAGAATGGCCGTTAACAGTAACATAAGCTTGAAGAACCGACGAAATGAGTTTCGTTTCCAATTCCCCCCCCCCCCTACACACACACACATGCACACACACACACACACACACACACACACACACACACACACACACACACACACACACACACACACACACACACACACACACACACCCGCGCGCGCGCTCACTGACTCACTCCACTCACTCACTCACTCACTCACTCGCCCACTCTTGCTCACAGGTACCTTGGTCACGTTTACATTATTGCAGTAGCTGGCCTCCCCATGCGCGCTGCGCGTGCGTTATCACCATAGAAAAAGAATAGAGGCACAAGGTAGCGACTGAGTGCTCGAGTGGTCGTGACAGGTGGTGAAGGAGTTCTTTCGCTCATTCATGGCTGATGCCACGCGGCCAAGTCTGGACGCCAGATCGAAACCGGCGACGCATTATCATGTGGTACGGGTCCACAGTATGCGTCTCTCGGCGCTCAATGGGACGCGATAAACGCCCGTTAAAGAAGTATGCGCTTCCATCATACTGGCGGATCCGTCTGCGAGCGCAGTCGCTGCTGATATGCAGGGAGCGGCCGCTTTCTTTCTTTATCATTCCGTTTGTGCCTCAATAAATTAGTACTCTGTCCTTTTGAAATCGTCATTGTATACGTAGAGGAGCCAGCGTCGAGTCGCTCGAGCGCGAATATGCAGGGATGGGTGTTCACCATGGCACCCGGGCCATGGCGAGTGTGCGCCAAAGTGTGCACGACTTCCACCGGACGGACGGCCCTCTAGGCAGTTGTTACGTGCGAGTGACGTTGCACAAGAGCACCGGAGGTATACGCTGCCGTTAATCGACTAAGTCCGCACAACAGGTTCCGAAGGAGCGCCTCGGGGGAAAAAGACGAGGAAACAGGAAGCGAGTTTGTAAAAAGCCGCACAACGAGGGCGAGGAGAGAGCGGGAGCGAGGAAAAAGAAAGAAGCGCTGGCAGACGCACATTCAAGAAGGAATCGTCCGGGGCCCGTTGCGATCAAGGTTAGCTTTGCCGAGAGGCCCTCTCCGCCTAAGAGGACGGGTATCAAGGACCTTGACCGCATTCTAGCCGGCTATTCATGTCCACCAGTCGTGGGCATCCCCTTTCGTGGAAACGTTCTGTTCTTGAACTCGTCGCGAACGAGAGCGATGAAGTGTGCCGGCTGGGGAACGGGCGCGATGGACGCGCGAAATATTTCCCCACGCTGACTTTTGAGGCGGATTCAATTAACAGCCGTCTTGGTAGCGCGAAACGTGGCGGACGTGGATGATGCGCGTCGGAGAATACATACGGAGTACGCCAAGCAGCTCTAACAGGACCTGCACGGCTGCAATAACAAATGAAAACAAGGACTGATTTTTTTGTTCTCGTCTGCGAGCCTCTCACTGATTCTGTTGCTATCGGCTTCCCTTCAATTCAATGAGTCATGTCATTTAGTGGCACTGGATGAGAGTCCACACAAAGTATGATTACAGGGATCCACCACGGTAGCGTTGTCGTTATGATGCTCGACTGATGACATGAAGGTTGCGGGATCAAATCCCGGCTTTGGCGGCCGCATTTCGATAAAAGAAAATGCTTCAGGCCCGTGGACTTTGACTTGGTTAAATGTTTAAGAATTCCAGGTGGTAAAAATGTCCGAAGCCCTCCCCTACGGCGTCCAGCATAATTATATCGTGGTTTCGGAGCGTAAAACCTCAACAGTTGTTACTAATATGTTTATATTACAGTGCGATCCCCAATACATACCCAGGCTATTTTGAAGTAGCTTGAGAAGCTTTAAAGTAAAACACACGTTTTTTTAAAATGTGGTCCTAGTGAATTAAAAAAAACGTGTGAAACAGAGACGCATGCGGTGTTCGGTGTTATTATTTGGACCTCACGGAAGACACAATGCTAGAAGTCTCTTTATCACACCATTAGATCAATGCCTTGAGCCTTCGTTATTCTGTCACGATCACATAATTGACCTGAAGCGAAAACCAAAGCTCTCGTTCGCATAGCTTCTCTTCAGTATATACAATGTAACATACTGACATCAAGATAAATGCTATTGTAACACACAAAGACAATGAAAAGACAAGTTAAAAGACCATAGTGATGCTGCAGATCCAAGTTCAGAAAGTGGTTACGGGCATCGAAAGTAGTACCACCAGTTTTATTCATCGCTGGCTTGCGCCAACATCCCGACTGTGGAACGCACGTGAAAAATGAACAGCGCCGATACGAAATGCACGTTCTCCTAGGAGCCTGATCATAGTCATAACTAGAGTTATTCAATAAAGTTCTCGATCTTTCTGGGATAATTGGATAACGGCGTGGTGCCCGGGGCTGTTTCTGCCGGTAGATGCTGGAAACATCACTGTCGGTCTGGTCATTCACCGGATGGCCCGCAACGCGGGATAAGTTGTGGAGCTGCGTGATAACTTAATAATGCACCGGAACAAATTGAAAGAGGCCGCACGATTTGGGCGGTTCTCCGCGGCTGGCCTGTACGACCGAGTTCTCTCGAACGTGAGAGGAAGGAGCAAGGTCCGATCTACGGCGCATTGATGAGGGCGCATTGCCCGAAATTGTAGCGGTGGAAACAAGAACGCCGAGTATTTGGGTCAGAACTGCCCTTTTGCTGTGCACCATACCGGGCGCATGTTCGCCCTTCTTGGAGCCACTGCACTCCACCATGACCTCTCCTGCCGGTCCCTGAGGCAGCTGCCCTGGAGACGCGCGCCTGACTAGTACGACTCCTATGCCGACTGCAGCAATCCATGGGAGTGTTCAACTCGAATGCGGAGAGAGCGCGTGAGGTTTCACCGAATCAATGTCCCTATGACCTACAGATGCATCTGACGAGGCATGCCTGTGTCGCAACACATTGTCTGCGACGTGTCAGAATGAAAGGCGGCGTAGCACAACGTAATCACTCCGCCTTCCACCCCCGCCCTCTTCCATACCGCGCGAACTCCACCCTATGCAAGGCGGACAGGTCTCATGTGACGCGCACTTCAGACTTCGTCTTAGGGGGCGCCGATGCTATGCAGAACACGCCACCTAATGAAGCTCAGGGTCCTGCATTGAGCACACCGTTGCATGCGACACACAGAAGTGGGTCACATCCTGAAACATAAGGCGGAAGGTCGAGGTGCTAGTGCAACAGGCTGGACAGCAATTATAACAAAAGGACGAAGAGAATGGCGCATAGTTAGAACTGAAAAGTAGGTCTCTATAGACTGCTATTCCTCAGCGGAGTAAGGGGAAACGAGAGACCGGGATGGAGAGATGAGAAGTGGGTGACAATCCTATTCTAAAATGAGTAGCTGTGCAACGTAGTCTTATCCGCTAGTGTGAGCTACACATACACAAGCCTGAGTGTTCACATAGCCCGCGCTCTAAAGACAAGCACCCAAGCCCGTCTCTCTAAAAATGAACGCCGACTTCAAAGTGCATCTTGCAAGGTAACACATTCCAAAGTGCTCAGAAATTTCTCGTCCTAATAGGGCCGAGAGTGCAGAGAATCTGCCTCCCATTTAGTGTCCGTCACTCAGCCACATATTGAGGGCCCGCACATAGTCGCGTGTAAGGTCACCGGAAAAAGACGTAGGCAGCAGTGAAGGTTTTGTTTCCATGTGGAATCTTGTAAAGGCTTCGGTGAGTGTACTCATCCAGCCGTGAAATAATATTACAGCGAAAGCTGTTATAAGATCACAATAAGGGTCGCGTGCGCCGTGGTTGTCCTCCCCCTCCGGTGTCCATAACCACTATCGCACACAAAACCACAAAGTAAATAAAAACGCCAAGTACACAATGGTTTTGTGCCAGTCCAGTATACAGCACACAACTGACCGGTTTTATGTGCTATCTTCAAGCTTTGCGAGACTCTCATTCCAGGTGTTGGGAAAGCGGCCGCTGGCGAGGACTGTGTGACGAAACCATCGGCAAAAACGTGCTCCATATATCCGAATGTACAGATAGTGTACGGGCCAACGCGCGTTTGCATAGACAGCGGACAGCAATGGCGACTGTTTCGTAACTCAGCAGATTTAAAGACAGCCCCAATACCAGCCTCTGCGTTGTCAGAACGGTATTGTCCGTACGTATTGCGGTATTTATTTCGATGGCAGGAGATGATGATGCGACATCAAAGCTTCTGAGTAGGTAGTGGTAGGCCTCATGTACATAGCACTTATATACATTTATATACACTGGGCTGAGTCATTAACCTCAGATGCAGATGTCATGGCTCGTGCTAATAAAAAAAAATGCAAACCGGACAAGCATGTGCTTCTAACTGCAATAGCAGTTCCCAAAGGTCACCAGACTGCAATTACCCATTGATTCTCAAATACACATACGTTTATACAAAATTGCACATGATCTTAAAAATGACCCGCTAGTACACTTGGAAGTACTCTTGGAGAGTAATCCACCATCCCAGGAAGAACGTGAAACTTCCGGACATTACAGGTACTCCATGCGACCTGAAGTGGAATGCAGCTTGCATGCCAGAGCAGAGGTATATACGCCGTGCCAATGAGAATTGAAGCAGGCCACGGCATTCACTACCTGCAGCTCTTCGCTAGAAGATATTTACTGAGTTTGCTATTACCCATGTAATCATGGGGAATATTTATCTACATTTGCCGCACAAACCCACGAGCCTCGCAGAAAGCACGTGCAACGCAATGCGAGCGGAGGTGAAGAAGCGCCTGCACACACCGCGTCTACTTATCCATGCAACGCATATACCTGAGAGCGATGTGGTATGATGAGCTGGGCTCAACATAAAGTCGTCGCTGCTTGTCGGGGCTCAATGCAAGCGATACAACGTCGCTTGAAGAATGGGAAATGTCCCGGAAACGGCAAGTATATATAAATATCTGCCTGCTGCCACTGGATCGCGTTGCACAACGGTTTATAGCACAGGAAAGTACTACGGGCCAGATTTAGGATGTCTAGGTTACGGTTTCGGAGACTCTATATGTACTTGGAAGTATGAGAGCATTGTAGCTCCTATGGCCACATTGTAATCAAAAATACTGAATTTAGATGGGCATCTAGGAAATGAACAACGCACATAAATGCTATAGCGTGTCATACAACGGTAAACTGCCAGTTCCAAGAAGTTCATTTTCTCCCATACGTTAAAGATGGCGTGGTACTGCTACTTCAGGTTGATTTGTGTAATAACTCGCCTGCAACACAAACACACACGTGTGTGTACGTGTATTTGTGTGCGTACATGCACAAAACTCGAGAAAGACTGTCATCCCACTTCGTACTGCTCGTGGTCGGCCCGCGCAAATGTGCGCTCTACCAGGCAGAGGAGTGGCACGGCAACACAGCCCTGTCGAGTTCGTTAGACACGACTACACTCGCTTTCAAACAACGCCGCGGCGCCTTGCACGAGAAAAACAAAAACACAAGCTTCTGTCACCGACGGCGACAAGTCCGAGGCGTACAATGGTTGGCTGGTGGTACGCTGTAAGCACAGTGCCGCAATTGAAGAACAAAGGATCTCAGAACTGCTACAATTGCTATCGGAATTTCTATTATCCACCGAGATAAATGAAGAGTACATAGTAAGTATATTAATCTCGTTTGGCTCCTAAAACGGGCCAGAGAGCTATCTATCATTTCTGCGCCGTGCTTCAATGATGGGACGTTGTAAAGTCGTAGCGTAATGAACTATCACCAGCCTAATAACACGGGACGTGAAAACTTCGATGGCATAACGGAAACCACGCTATTTTCAAATACGCACGGGTAGCATTTTTGTTCAATCCCTCCCACTTTCAAGACGTCACGAGAATAACACTTATTGTACATGTTACTGATATCACGGTTTACAGATGATTTCATATTGTGTTCTTTCAGTGGTACGAATGTTTTGTAAAGACGTTTTGTAAACAAAAAAATTGCCCTGTTAAGGCATATTCTTAGGTAGACGTACGTAGAAACCCGCTCGAAGGTCGCTTGACGCTGACTTGATGTCATGTAGTGGATAGGAATGACATATTGTGACATGTTACACACCGTAAATATATGAAAGTCAGTTGGTTCTCCTCCAGTGACGGCGGCACCAGTGCTGCAATATTTTCGAACGCATGCGTTAATGCACATATGCATAGATAGAAATGCCCCGATGAATACTATCTTAATTCCAGTACATAGCGTCTTGCAGACTTCGTAGGGACAAAAAATCTCACACGGATTAATTTTTCCCTCACATTGTGAAACACAATATATAAGCCACAACCTAGAAAAATGTACATTGCTGCTGGAGTGCACCAGGTATTTCGCTAAGGCCAGTAGTGTCAGGTAGACGTTATCTGGGCGTATACTCGCAACTTGAAAGAACCTGTTGCTGTGTTTCCCACTCTTGTGCAAGCCGCTCGAGTTAAACAAAGTCTGCCTGTGACGAACGCTTTTACGCGGCGGTTAACTATATTTGGTTCCATCAATTTGGAATCGGCCTCCTCGATTGGCGCATCGCAGATCGGCGAAAACCGAGACACGCCGGCATCGCTTAAAGCGCACCCCAGTGGCGGGAATTCGCGCTCATGCCAGCGGTCGACGAATGCCCCGCTGCTGCGTCGTCGCAGGCGGCGCGGCGACACTGAGCGTTCGTTTCCGCCCCGCCTGCCCGGAGCAGCCAAGCTGTTCCGCATACCTGGACTTCCTCGGCCGCCGCCGCCAGCACCTGACACAAAAATCCGTTTCTTTTTTTCTTGTCTCTGTTTGATCCCTGCCCGCGGCGACCATGGAGGCAGCTAGCACGGTTTTGTCGCCGGCCTGTTTCCTATACGTGGAGTTCGTTATTTGCGTTCGTCTTTCGGCGTTCTGCGGTCGCTGGTGCTTCGGTGCGCCCACTGCGGCCTGTCTCGCGTCCTTGTTCGCGTGGGAGCGAAAAGGGCGTGCGGCTGCAGTGTGTTGCGTTTGCATTCCCTCCTCACCGCCGAATATGCGGCACTCCACTCGAGCACGAGGGTGTGTGTTTGCTATACACGGGCACAGAAGGACGCGCGCATGCGTACCTGCCATGTGAGCGTTTCTGCCTGTACCGAATACCTGCTGCCGAGTGCGTGCCTTCTTTACAGCCTTTTCTGTTTGTTTTTCACGTGTTTCTCAAAGGTGGAGCTGCTGACGAGGCCACGGACTCGCCCATTGTCGCCGTCAGGGCGCACCCAGCGTACATGCTCGCTCGGAGGCCTTGCGTAGCTCAGCCGACATTTACGACAGCCGGCTTTTGGACTCGCGAGGTATTCTGCCAGAGCAAAGCCCGGGAAGCAACCGTACATACATGCTTTAGCATGCTCGGCACAGCTTGCATATATCCTGAAGACTGTACGTCGCGCCCAAAATGCAACGCTGTCCTTCCAGCAAGCCTGTCCTTGATATATAGAGAGGACCTGCCTAAGTTTATACACGCATGGCAGAAAGATTCGATGCATATACTTGCTGGTTGGGAACTATTGAACAATGACACTAATTAAACTACATTTGACACTAGCCAAAAGTTTTCATTATTAGAAGAGAACGCTATCAAAATATGTTCGTACTCTCTCTCCCCCTTTTTATGCGTGAAAACAGGAAACGCTATGACTATAGGCTTGTACTGTTGAGCACGAGGTCACGGGTTTGATTTCCAGCTGCGTAGGTCTGATAATAGCGGGTTAAATACAAAATAGAAACAGAACAAAAACGTACGCGTGTGGAGTTTTGGTAAAGCGGGCTCATTAGCCGCCATTGTCAATCATCCTTGAATATATATAAGGGTCCCGGAGAATTAGACAAACGTAAACAGCTATCAAGCTAAGCTTCAATGCCAAGGCCATGAGCCCTCCGCTAAAGCGTTCTTCATAACCAACCAGCAGTGCGGGACGTTTAACACAATAATATGTATTTAAAAAAAAGACAGAGACCAATACACACGATGAGAACAAGAAGCCCACCCTGATGTATGCACGTTATCGTGTTATCTCGTTGTATTTTTCGCATACACACACTTACACACGCACGGTTATGGGGCACGATCTTATTTCTCGTTACCAAACTGGAATACCTACGCATCCTGGATTACGCATTTAAATGTAACTGTCGCTACCCGGTCTGTCATCTTAGTCATCGTGCGTTATTCGACATGACTGAAAGTTGCGATTTATGAGACCAACGAAATCGTTCAACTACTGTGTGAAGTGTCATCTGGTGGATTTATTCAATGCATCGCCTGGTGCGCATTTTTATCAGCGACGTTCGGATGAGAGTCCGAGTCTAAGATAAACGTTAGCAGGATCTGTACTGAAGTCTAGTAGATTGATTCAACTTCGTTTAAAGTTAATTTTTGAAATCTGTATCGACTTTCAAGACGGGCCCCCATTTGATAACACGTGCTCCTGCAGTGATTCAAGAAATATAATTTCCAGAACAATTAGGGGACTCAAATCTCGAAGGTGCGAACGGGATATGAAAGAAGTACATATATAGTGTAGAAACCCTTTTAATCATGCCGCTAAATTAAAGCACACGAGCGTACTTGAGCCTCAGTGTCCTCGTATCACATAGCCACCGAAAAATACCGCATGCGGTCGGTGCAGACTCGAGAGAAATAAATATACGAAGCTATAGGAACACATATACGGATGTCCATTTAGGCTTACTTTCACAAAAAAAAAGTTTTCAGCTGCGCGCATGCATTGGTATTACGTTGCGTGTAAATCGATGCCGAGGTTTTGTAATGATGAACTATAGTTCTTGTAGTACATTCAAACTCGCGGTTCTGCGCGCGGCGACTAAAACCGGATCGGCACCATAAACACTTACTGCGGCACACATATCTAGGCCGAAAAATAGTACTTGACTTAGGCGTTGCCCTTCCTCTAGAGGCGCGAAATAGCAAACGTCACGATAAATTAAAACAAAACCTCTGACACGCATTATGCTACGCATACAGTGGTAACTGAAGTGGCTCTTTTTAAGTCGGCAGTAAGAAAAAGAAAGAAAAAAAAAACGGATTTTTTTTTTAATTCGAGCAGCAATGATGTGTTTTTTCGTGTCAAACTATACAATTACGATGCACGCCGTAGTGGAGCGCCCGGATCGAATCCGTGTATTTTGGACGAGCAGTCAAGCACCTTAACCACTGTGCTACCGTGGTTTATCTTAATTTCGGGTTTGATATCAGTGTGAATTCTTCAGTCAAAGCAAATTACCATCGTCCAGTATTCGCACCATGTTACACGTACCCTTTACTATTTAGCAGAGGAACTAACGGATCTGAGTTATGTGACGTTCATTCTGTACAGTACTGCGCAAGCTGCGCACTTATTTCTACATTCACCAATTTTGACTGACGGTTGCCGAATGAAATAGAATAGAAATAGAAAAGTGGCCGCAGCAGCTGAGTGCCTGGACCGAAGTTCACGAAGCGGTTGATGAAATAATGATACGCTTCAGAGCTTCCGGGTAATCTAAGTCTCGCGTGATTGACACCGTTTTCGTTAGGCACTTTTATTCACCCTCTTCTCAGGCATTTTTTCATTATTATATTAATAATACTTGATTGAATCCAGCTTTAACGTGTGCTACAGCTACCGCTTGTTAATTTGTACAAACACGGGAGGAAGTGTACGCGGAGGCAGACCTTATTATATAAAAACACCCGCGGCAGTTGCCAACCCGCACCCACTTCACGTTCTTTGGTATTATTTTTTTTTTCGACACGGCTTCCGCGCTACGCCCTCGGCAAGGCGGGTCGGCGCACGGATCGGACAAGCGCGCGGCCGGCTTTTTCTTCCGAGCTCGATTTTCGTGGGGCCCCCATGCGAGGAGCCGACCGAAGCG
Source organism: Rhipicephalus annulatus (assembly GCA_013436015.1). Classification (NCBI taxonomy): domain Eukaryota; kingdom Metazoa; phylum Arthropoda; class Arachnida; order Ixodida; family Ixodidae; genus Rhipicephalus; species Rhipicephalus annulatus. The sequence continues at coordinate 399,484 of WOVY01002290.1, read as the reverse complement.
ACCTGCCACCGGGCTTCGGGATGTTTCTGCGGTCACAGTTCCACAGACGGACTCGTTTTGTGCTCGTATTTACACGAAAAAGTATATGAAAGTTTGTAGAAGCTGCATGTAGGCGTGATTTTTCTAAAAATAGTTTGTTCTTAGAGGCGAAGCTCCTTATGGCGTCATCCGTTCGTCTCCCGTTATCGTTTGCAACCACCGGTGGCAGATACCCAATACAACGGTCCTTAGAATGTCCGCTGGATAGCGGTACTTGTATATGATGAATGCATGATGAAAATAATCATGAGAGGGCGGTACTTGTACTATACGCTAAAGAATGCAAATGGTACGACACTAGAGGGCGTTACTTGTAGAAAACAAGGATTAACGCCACACGTACGGAATGAGAGAAAGACGATCGCGCGTTCTTCGGTGGCGCCGTACGTCAGTGGGCGCTCTATAGTAAAATAAGAGCGCCGTTTCGCCGCGCGCGCGCATTAAGAGGCTCGGCAACGGAGCTGTTGAGCGGCGTGCGCGCAGAGCGGCGGCGGCTCGCGCTCTGAGGGGACCCCGACGGGCGGGCGCGTGAGGCCGAAGCGCGCCTCGAAGTTGCGCGGCGCCGCCGCGAGGGCCTTGCAGTACGACAACGGACGGCGGAAGCAGCGCGGCAGCGGCGTGCGGGCCCAGCTTCGCCCCATTCTCAATCATTTAGCCCGTGGATATGCTGCCATTTTTTTTGGTATTTAGGAAAGCTTTGTTTCAAATATTAAGAAAAATGTTGCCTTTGACATTGGATCACACATCGATTCATTGCGACATTATGGCAATGAAATTTTACAAATATTGATTTATGGCGTGTGTTGCAATTTGCGAACTGAAATAAAAATAATTAGAAGGTATATACAATATTGGTTTCACCCCTCCTCCCATGCCTGCTTTAAAACAGACACACGCTCACACACACCTATACCCGCCTACTTACCACACTGGCACACACACACACACACACACACACACACACACACACACACACACACACACACACACACACACACACACACACACACACACACACACACACACGTGGCGGTGACAGCTGTTCGATTGAGAGCTCTCAAGGTGAAAGCGGAGCGGAAACCATGCCGCCACAATGAAGTGCTCATTAGGTTGAAACGCAGGAAATCTCTACAAATTCATGTTATCACTTTGCAGTATCTCTGAGCCTTCGTATATGCAAGAATTGAACGCCATAAATAGAGAAGGTAACGTAGGGATGAATTGCTCTATACAAAAAGGCAAGTCAATACGTGGTACCTCTTTCTTTAGCGGTGTGTGCATGTGTGTTCAAGCGCAAACTTCTAAATAAGGCCTGCACGGATAATATGGATGATGATACGTGGGGTTTAACGTCCCAAAACCACCATATGATTATGAAAGACGCCGTAGTAGAGGGCTCCGGAAATTTCCACCACCTGGGGTTTTTTAACGTGCACCCATCTGAGCACACGGGCCCACAACATTTCCGCCTGCATCGGAAATGCAGCCGCCGCAGCCGGGACTCGATCCCGTGACCTGCGGGTCAGCAGCCGAGTACCTTAGCCACTAGACCACCGTGGCGGGGCGGATAATACAGAGCGTACGTGTCTACATTCCGATAAACGTTTCTTGAATAATCTCGCATTTACAACGAGCTTATTTACATATCGTCCATACTTCGTGCCACGCACATGTGAACAATTACCAATCGTAATGTAAGCACTCAGAATATTGAGGAACTTGTCAGTGACGACAAATCGTCGAATAGGGAATATCGCTGGAGCCGACGTTCCTACAGTAGGACAACAAAGACAAGTCCCTTCGTCGAAACGCTGACTCCAGTGATATTGCCGGTTCGACGATTACTTTTCACTTCAGGCCCCCGCCTATAGTTGAAAATTTTTCTTGCTTTGATTCATAACAACAAACGTACATGAATCCCACTCATGCAGCTGCACTAATACCAGGTGGTCAAATTCAATAAGAAGAAAGCAAGAAAAAAGCTTTCAATCAAAGCAAGCTTGTCAGGGTCCACAACGGCCATAATTTAAAGCCTCTAAATTCTACAACTTGATGACCTTCGAAGCAATATTATTCATATAAAGTGATTAGAATGGGCACAAGTGATGAGCATGACTACTTAACACCATCCACATACACATTTAAGCTCTTGAAACAGTCACAATCAATTTATGCTATGAAGATTGTTTAACAAAATGAATTAATAGCACCTGCGTAACGCTTCACTCCTATAAAAAATGTCTCAACGTTAGTGCAGGATGCGAATGAACCAAACGATAAAAGAGGCTTCAACGTGACTCTCGCCAACCTCGCACCTCATTGTCTAAAATCACGTGTTATGCCAACAATGCTGACTCGTGAGTTACAAAATTAATAAACAATTGTAGCTCCCCATTAAGCCTAGCCATCTTAGCGGGAAACTATTTTCGTTACCCGTACAGAGTGACCATCTGATGCAAGAGGTGGTTAACCTTATCTTTTTGTATGTATCGCTTATCCTCCTCCTTGTATCGCGGTGTTTCCATTTCTTTGAACTATCTTGTCGGCATGGCGGTTTAGGCTGCAGTGTGCCAACTCGTCGCTAGAAAATACAGCGTTTCACTGTGAGAGAAAAGAGTGTGCCACACGGTACCGCCATTTAAATAAACTAAGAACGTTTCAATGCTTGGAAGAGAAGCGCGTGTTCAAGATGCTCTGCATTGGCCTCCCGTACAGCGGCCTCTGGTAAAAGTGCACAAACCCCAATAGCAGCGATGGTCTGGCGTAACGTTTTTCATGAGGGAACGGGGAAAATGGGAGGTTGTTTGACTCTTCGCAACTTCTTCTGGAGTTCAAGAGTTCCTGGTCCTGCGAGTGATCCATTTCCGGCCGTTGTGGCTTCGACGTTTTTGACGGAGTACTGGAATTCGCAATGTTCATAGACTGTCGCGCCGCCTAGCGAAATTCAGGAGCCTCCTCTCAAGGATGATCAGTAGGCAGACACTCCCAACGCTTCTTTGCTTGGCGGTGCTAGCCTAAGTGTTAACGCATTAGCAAGAAACGAATGAAAACCACTCTGCATGTTGCGTGCATCAGTGAATACACCGGACCGTCCGTGACACGATAAATCTAATTCGTTCTTGTGGGAAGCGAAGTTTTCGTGAAAATACGTGGCAACTCGCCCTTTCGATTATAGCCGGCCGATTACACATGTAAGCTTCGCGAGATTTTCCGCAGCCACGTTGGACAGTTAAATGTTATTGTATAACCTTTGCAGTTGCAACTCACCTTGTTTTACGCGCGTATAGCATACGTCAGTGCTTTTGTAATGCATGAATCCCATAACATTCATTGCAAGTGGAAAGTAGCGCCTGATCACGGTTTGCGCTTCTAAACCTTGGCTTACGCTGCGCCGCTTGTTTGTTACGTTTGTTGACAGATGGCAGCACACGGCAAGCCATTCTTTTCTTGTCCGGTATCGGGGCGAAATGTTCTCCGCACCCCCGGATATAAACGTGGTGAGTGACGTCGTGTTGGGGCTGTGCAATGACGCGTTGTTGGTGCTATCGAAGTTGTTCGTCGGAGAGAATTCCTCAGATTACTTTAGTAGTGATGTTCGAAAAAACCGTCTTGACGTCGAGAAGGAGGAGGAGGAATAAATGAGGAAGGACAGGGAGGTTAGCCAGTTCTCAGACCGGCTGGCTACCCTGTTTGACGTCGAGGATTTTTCATTGGACGTAGGTGGTTGTGAACGCGCCGACAGTGACAGCGACGATGAACGATCAGCTGCTAGCTCGCGAGCAGCGAGTTGCACTTCCCGTCCCGTCGTGCGTTAATGTTTTTTTACGCTCGTAAGACACTTTAATTGTATTTATTGTATGTTATCCTTCAGCGAGCTCAATATAAAAAGAAAACAGTTTTTCCCGTGCATTGCATGTAGCCCGATTACAGTGAATATAAAAAAACGCCGCATGCCGCCAATACGCTCGAGTTCGACCAGCGAAGCGAAATGATTTGTGGGGTTTAACGTCCCAAAACCACCATGTGATTATGAGAGACGCGAGCGAAGCGAAATGGTTAGAGCAATGAAATATGAAGTTACGACTACAGTCCACGCTAAATTCTCCTCCACTTCACCGGTGCCATCCGAACGACGTTGTTTCTCGACAAATTTTCCCAATTTTGACGAAAAGCGTAAGCGTGTATTCGTTTCGATATCCTTGTTTTGATCGCGCTGACGGAACCTGCAACATTCGAGTGCAGCGAATTGCGCACTGTTGGAGTCCGATCATGGCTGGGACACAAGCGCTACTTTATGAGAAGTTGAATGCTAGTGTTCCGTTGAAGAAGCGGCTGCATGATGCTTACAGCGCAAGTAATGACGACGGCGTAATAGGTTTGCAAACCATCACTACGGTAAACATTCGGTTCTGTGCAGTCGCGACGGCGCACTACTCGCTAGTGGC